>JAPDDN010000422.1:2500-53281 GCA_027422405.1 Ptychobarbus kaznakovi
ATTAAAATAGTGAGATAAATAAAAAAATATCCTAAGATATGCATTAAATATATAAAGGCTGATAAATATTGACATACTTTAGCCATATCACCAGCCCTATTGAAATAATTGGATTACACGTAATGTGGAATTGTGACTTTTTCACAACCCGATAAAATCTTCAATATCTATATGACCTCGCTGTCTTTCTCAGAATTTTTTATAAATTAATGATCTGGCTCTAATATTGTTTAATTTTATACTTAATAACTGACACTGATGATGAATCTCCATAACTCTACATTGATTCAGATTCTGTTTGTCAATAACTCCCAGAACTCTGCACTTGATTCTGCTTCTGTTTACCACTCTTCAAGCTGATTATTGAGTTCTTTATTAAACTCATTTACCAGCCTTTATTGTTGATGAATTTAAACAATGGTCAACCATATAGCCTGTGGTGTAATTTCCCAAGTGACTCTCTGTATCATTGGATGTGAATTTGTGGGATAAGTTCAGCGAGCTCTCCACCAAGTGCATCATAAAGACGGTGGAGTTTGCCAAGCAGCTGCCGGGATTCACCACCCTCACCATCGCAGACCAGATCACACTGCTGAAGGCCGCTTGCCTCGACATACTGGTGAGAACACACTCTTAACCTGACTTTTGCTAAGCCTGCACTGGCTCAGACCTTACAGCGGGCTATGTTACATCACTGAAGCTGAATACATACATTTGGCCTGTTGAAGGTTGTAGGTTCAAATCCCACAAGCTTTCCCTTGTGAAAAAAATGTGTTTAATTATACTGCTTGTACACTAGTAATGTACCTCTTTTAAAAGTATGGAAATTAAAATGGATAGTTCACCCAAAAATTGAAATTCTGTCATTAATTACTCACCCCCATGTCATACCAAACACGTGAGACCTTCGTTCATCTTTGGAACACAGATTAAGATATTTTTGAAGAAATCTGAGAACTATCAGACCCTGCATAGATGGCAACGCAACTGCAATATCCTCATTCCCAGAAACGTAGCAAAGACATCTGTAAAACAGTCCATATGACATCAGTGGCTCAACTTCAATTTTGTGAGGCTGCGAAATTACTTTTTGTATTCTCGTAAACAAAAATAACATAATTTATTCAACATTTCTTCTCCCCGAGTTACAGTCTTGTATGTGTGCACTTTCCCCAGAATGTAATCAATGTTGTTTATGTTCAGGAGAAAACGTGCGCATGCTTAATGTAAACAGCGCTGATTACGTTCTGGGGAAAGCACGCACATGCATCGTGGTACTCTCCAAAATGGCGGAAGACAGTATCTCGGGAGAAGAATTGTTGAATAAATAAAGTTATTTTTGTTTTCTTTACAAAAAGTATTCTCATTGCTTCGCAAAATTGAAGTTGAGCCACTGATGTCACATGGACTGTTTTACCGATGTCCTTGCTACGTTTCTGGGAATGAGAATATTGCAGTTGCGTAGCTGTCTATGCAGGGTCTGAGAGCTCTCAGATTTCATCAAAAATATCTTAATCTGTGTTCCGAAGATGAACAAAGGTTTCACGGGTTTGGAACGACATGAGGGTGAGTAATGACAGAATTTACATTTTGGGATGAACTATCCTTTTAAAGACAGAGTTCACCCAAATAATTCAAAATTCTGTCATCATTTACTCACCCTCAAGTTGTTTCAAAGATGTACAAGTTTCTATCTTCTGTCAAACATAAAATAAGATATTTTGAAGAATATGAGTTAACAAACATTTTCTTGTCCCTATTGACTTCCATAGTATGAAAGAAAAAATACTATGGAAGTCAATGCGGACCATAAAATTTTTAGTTACATTCTTGTTTTGTGTTCAAAGTTAAGACAAACACATCTCTCTGTTTTTGTTTTTAGATTCTGAGGATATGTACCCGCTACACACCTGAGCAAGACACCATGACGTTCTCTGATGGGTTAACGCTGAACCGAACGCAGATGCACAACGCCGGCTTCGGTCCGTTAACAGACCTGGTGTTTGCCTTCGCCAATCAGCTACTACCGCTAGAGATGGATGACGCAGAGACGGGACTGCTCAGTGCTATTTGCCTGCTCTGTGGAGGTACATTACACACACGAGCTGTGTATTATGACCTATGAGCTGCTTATTAATGATGCTGTTATTTTTACATATCATTGTGCTTTTAAAAGACTTGACAGTATCAGTGTGTGCCTTTAGACAATATACCTTATTTAATAGGTAAATGCAATAGGTATTTTTGGTGTGCCTTGCATAGCCTACATAAAGGTCACATACTGTTCACTGCACAGTGTTATATGCTGGATAAATATATATAATTGAAATAATTAAGGCTATGTTTACACTTGGCGTGTTTTTTGAAGCTGCCAGCATCTGTTTTACATTATAATCCTATGGAGTAAACCGTGTTTTAGAAAAAGTCCTGAGCACTTTTTAAAACGCCACCACTGTTTCTGCAGCTCAGCGTCTTTTCAAGTTGAAAAAAGTAAAATTTTCTGGAAAAAAACGCCCTGCGTCAAGCACCTTTTTGACAGCTGACCAATGACAAGTGAGTGGCGAGTCGTTTCCATAACAACAAAAACAATGAGAAAAAAGGAGAAGATAGCAGTAGACAGATCGTACTAGTTTCGCGGCACAAGGAGTTGTATGATATGAGTACAAAACTCTATCTAGTCTAACATATGCCACAAATGTCGCGCTCCCACAAACGTCGTTGTGAACCGACATTACCCTCGCCGTTAACTTCAAACGCCAACATTTCTGCAGCCCACAGTGAATGCATACTATTGCTAGCTGTTGGTAAAGCAACACAAACAGACACCCTCGCTGCTATTTGACCAAAACACTGCCGCTTTTTATTTGACTAAAAAAGCGCTCGTCACTTTTTGAGTGAAAACGCCCTAATAAGACTTAATGTAAGAAGTCTCCATAATTACCAAGGCTGAATGTATTTGATGAAACAAAGTAAAACATTAACATTGTGAAATATTATAAAATAACTGTTTCTATTTCAATATAATTATAAATGCTATTTATTCCTGTGATGGCAAAGCTGAATTTTAAGCAGCCATCAGTCTTTAGCCATTAGTCTTATTAGTGTCACATGATCTTTCCATGTTTTTTGATACATGGACCTCTAGTGCAACGCAGTGTTTGGTGGTGGTATTGCATCTGCTCATATAACAAATAGTGAATATATATATTTTATGATCTCATGAAAACATGGCCAGGTCGTATTTCACCACAAAGCTAAAAAGTCAAGTCACCTTTACGTATATAGCGCTTTTAACAATACAAATTATGTCAAAGCACTTTCCAATATAAAATTAGGAAAGTACAAATATTTTGAAAGAAACAAATATTTTTGTCTTGTAAAATCTTCAGAATGAAAGACAATTAAATATTTATAAATTCCCTTTAGTATTTATTGTGCAATTAAATTATATAATAATATAAAAGTGTAATCATTTTTTTGATTATTAAAAAAAAATTAAATAATATATTTCTGCAAAAAATCATAATTAGAGATAATTAATCACAAGTAAATAAAAATTAAATTGATAAAAAAATAACCATTAATTGTAACAAAAATTCTGGCAGAACATAAAGATAATATAACAATACAAAAAAAATCGAATTATTACAATCTAATTAAGTGCAAGTTTTTTTTTTGTGGGGGGGTGAAACATGTTTTGACAGGTTTCTAAGATTCGCCTCTAAAAGTATCCATCTCCATGATTTTGCTCAATCTGAATGTGTGCCTATAAGCTCTAATGTATGACATTTTGTGAGCTAAATGTGGTGGTGTTTGTTGGTTTGTGCAGATCGGCAGGACCTGGAGGAGGCCGATAAGGTGGACATACTGCAAGAACCACTGCTGGAAGCACTGAAGATCTACGTGAGGAACAGAAGGCCACACAAAACCTCATATGTTCCCTAGATGCTGATGAAGATTACCGACCTGAGGAGCATCAGTGCCAAGGGTGAGTCCCATTCATTCGCATGAATCATTCCTGGATGAGTTCTAATCCTTACTTGTACATTTTACTGCAAGAAAAAATTAATGTGCAGCTACATGAAATTAAAATGAAAACAAAATTAATTTTCCATCTTTCACAGGGGCAGAGCGTGTGATCACCTTGAAGATGGAGATTCCCGGCTCCATGCCTCCTCTCATCAAGGAGATGTTGGAGAACTCTGAGGGTTTGGAGAGCTCCTCAGGCGGGATCAGTTCACGGGCATCCGGCGCTCCTCCAGGCAGTTGTAGCCCCTCCCTTTCTCCAAGCTCCGCCCAGAGCAGCCCACCCACACAATCACCATGACAGCCGCCATTGCCGCCATCATTAGCCACTTACCGACTACTGTGTGCCCTCCCCGACAGCAGACATGTTCAAAAGCACGCGCTTATATTGTCGCTCCTCTGCCCAGGAGCCTCAGAGACTAAGGGGGGGATCAAAGGTGTGTCGCCGGAATTTAGTTGTTTTATTTCCTCAGATAAGACTGTGATTGTATTCCTCCTCGATTTCGCCACTCCGTTGCTGAGTCCCTTTGGATGAAGGGAGGAAAACGCTGGAGGGTGAGGACAAAATGCGTGTAGAAGGAATTAAAGGACTTTTCTTCTGTTTCAATTCTTATGGCCTGGACTTCTGTTTCAAATGACCAGAGACTGATTTCCTACAAACTAAAAATATATATAAATATATAGAGAGAAAACGTGGAATGACTGTGATTGAGAACAGAATGCAATGTGGACTTGATGTAAAGATGCAAATGTATTTCCTCACTTTTTCTCTTTATGCCTGTGAAAGGGAAAAGAGTGAATTTGTTTTATTTCAGACGGATGATGATGTTTTTCATGGAGAAAAAAAACATTGAAAAGACTATTAATTTCCACTCACAAATTGTGCACAGAAGATATAAAAATGGTTGCAACAAACACCATTTGTGTGATGTGTTCTTCTTGCTCTTTTAAGTTACTAGCAAATACCTCAAAGATCTATATCATATTTTAATACAGTGTTTTTTGCTTAATATTTGGGAAATAAAGTATTAAAAAAGCTGTTTAACAGCCACACAAAGTTTTTTGAGAAGTTTGTGCTGACAGAATGTTTTGAACCACTGATACAAACTCCAAAAACACTTGTTCAAAATGATATCACACCTTTTTGTTCTTTGATTTGTTTAGTTTATTGGGTTCTTCATTCTAGAGAGCATTTGATTGGACAAAAAGTAGTATTACTTAACTATTTTTCTGTGATCATATGATCTGTGACCATAAATGTTAACACAATAAATGTATATTTCTTTGTCCAGTTAGTAGACATGCCCCTCAAACTATTAACATCAAGCAGTTAAAACATCAACAGTTCCATATTCTTGTTGAAAATAAACTTCGGCCATTTGTTTCCAGAGTTGGACAGTAACTAAGTACATTTTAGTTTTTTCAGTATTGTACTTAAATACACTTTTTGAGTATCTGTTCTTTACCGTATTATTTTTTCTGGAAACTTATGACTTTAACTTCACTACACTTGAAATGGATGGATGATGAATGGATGAAGCATTTATATAGCACTTTATTGTGTTTTGTTGTACACCCAAAGCGCTTTACAATCATGTGGGGTGTCTCTCCTCAACCACCACCAGTGTGCAGCATCCACTTGGATGATGTGACGGCTGCCACAGGACAACGGCGCCAGTACGCTCACCACACACCAGCTACAGGTGGAGAGGAGAGAGTCATAGAGCCAATCAAGTGGATGGGGATTATTAGGAGGCCATGATTGACAAGGGCCAGTGGTGGGAATTTGGCCAGGACACCGGGGTTACACCCATACTCTACGATAAGTGCCATGGGATTTTTAATGACCACAGAGAGTCTCTCTGTGCTACATGAAAGACAAATACCATACTTTTCACTCCACTACATTACTATCACTGTCCTCGAAGTAGAACGCTGTTACTATGTACCAGCTTTGAAAGTCAGAGGGTGATTTTTTTCTTCTCTAAAACGTGACTTTTTTCAGACAGTTTATCAGTAATCACTCTTGTAGGGCTACATGAAGTGATTTCCCAGCATTTTTTGAACACTGACCAGTTGCAAATGTGATATTTATTTACAACAATACAATAATAAGAAGTTATTATTGTGGTACATATTAGACACAATATTGTCTGATTTTGCTAAATTGTGTTAGTGAAAATATTGCCTATAAAGCCACAGAAGAACTGTTGTGCGTCTCCTAATAAAACACAATAGGTGTTGGACTTGAAGCAGCACTGCACAGACCGTTCTGTGTGTGACATCAAAGTACTGCGAGAGCGTTTAGACAGCATTTTTTAAATATTTGTTTTGATGTCAAATGAGTCTTGCTGTATTGTTGTTGTTAAAGCAGTGTTGTTGATGTAAAGTTATACAGCTACAGTTGTGTTGCTGGGTTTTAAAGTAGGTTTGATTTTTTTCCTTATTGCTATTACAGCAATTTCACTGTCCACTCTGTTGAAATGCGGATGAATGGCTACACGTAGATGTTTACACACTCTGTCGGAGCTGTGTGAGATCACTACCATCCTGCTTTTGTGGGGGTGGGTAGGGGTGTTAAATCATTTTTTCCCCATAGGTTTTTAACATTCCAAAAGCTCTTTATTCCGAAGATACTACAAGCTAGTCTGTGTATTCAGTAGGTGTAATGTATTGTAAGTTGCTTCAGAGGTATTGCAAGTATTACGTACAACAATAATAACACACTGCATACTTTTGGTACTTAAGTACTTTTAAAAGCAAGTACTTCTGTACTTTTACTTAAGTAGAAATCTGTCTTTACAACTTTTACTTGTAATGTTACTTATTATATAGTAATATTTGACCAGCAGTATCTGTACTTTCACTCAAGTAATTGAGTTGTGCTCTTTGTCCGCCTCTGTTTGTTTCTAATGTTGGGATTCTTAGGACGGATCTGCAGAGGTGTAGGTGCTACACACAAGGTTTGGCAGATTTACCACGCATTGCACTTTCATTTAACACATTTAATTCTCTCATTTAGCACTTGTAATAACACATTTTTCTATTTAGGACTTATCATATCTATCTTACTTTATCATTATACTGAACATGACTGGATGGTCCAAAGTTCTGTTAAACCAATAGGTGTATTTATCTGTCTGACATCATCACACATTTGCAAAAGTTAAAAACGAGCTGTTTTTGCAGCTTTGTCCTAATAAATTATGTTTTATTTATTTTTTGTACTGATGAAGAAGCTTTAGCTTCTGAAAGTTGGAGTTTAAGGTTCATGCTAATATGTAATGTGACAGGACAGCTACACTACAGATTTCTACCAGATTGCTTTGTTTTGATGTAATGACCAGGGACAAAAGGACGTGGTTCTGATTAATAGAGAGGTAAGAATAGAATGGCAAGGCACTGACAAGGAACTTTTGGAGTGTCCTTTTTACACATTATATATAATAACAGTAAAACAAACAACCAACCCTAACCTTATAACCCTTAACCCTCTATTCTCATTACTTGTGTAATCACACTGTAACAAGGACACATTCAAATAATGTGGAACCAGACCATAATTTATTTTAAGACAGATATTCCAATATGCTGGATTAACATTTAAATGTTAATGAAAGCCAAGGGCACACATTACTGATGATGGTGACATTGAACCTACTTCATTATTTTTATGTTTGTATTATCTAGTTTTTGTAGTTGATTTGTATTGTTACTGACTATAAATATAAAATAATTTTAGTTATTAAATCGATTGATTCAGGAACATTAATGCTGCATCAACATCACAGTAAGCTGATTCTAAAAATGTATTTCAGATAAAAATGTGCACAGAATATATTGGTGACTTTTATTATGACACTACGACTCTTACGTCAAACACTTCGGGATCATATGACGCTGATTGAACATGGCTTCAGTTCAGTGGTAAGAAATGTTTACATTTTTAAGGCGTTTATGACGGTGTCAAACTCTAACGCGACGTTTTTGATGAATAGAGGAATAATGATGAACATGCACTTTGTAATGTGTTCTAGCGATTAATCATTGCTGTAGACTAGAGGAAGGTCTACTGTTACGACAGTAAAGTGATGGTATTAAATTGTAACTGTTAATGCTATTTTACTTTGATAGACACCATGACATTACATGATTACAAAGTCGAATACCATGGTATTTACTTGTTTTACCTAAAGCTACTTAAACACACATGGTATGGTATTTGTACCACGATAATGCATTATTTTGGTCATGCCCAACAACACAATATGGTGCTATCGTGGTCCCATGTCCTGAAATAAAACATTACGTGATTATTTTTGGTATTTGTTATCGTCTAATGTGTTTGTGTTCTGCACAGGCACTCTCGAGCTCGTAAATATGAGAGTGAGTTGCAGATGTGTCGTTTGGAGGGTTCAGCAGTGGAGTTCAGTGACTATCATCCACTTAAAGCAATCACGGTACATCGACAGCTCTCCTAAATATCCATTAAATGAAGAAAAAGCTTTCATGAAGAAAAACAAATATGTTATCTTGTATATAGAGGTTCAGTCCTCTTTGAGTAAACGGTGTGTGTTGATCAAGAATGTGTATTTCTATTTAAGGAAAATACTTGAATTACACACCTACCGGCAGGTATTTAAATACTTAAATTCTATTTAAGTTGTGTGTCAGATGAGGCATATGACTGTTTAAAACAAACTGAGAATAGAAGGGCATGTTTATATTATTGTACTTTTTCAGTGTTCTGATGATTAAAAACAAACACACACAGCTAGTGGACTACATTGCGATATGCTGTTCCATTTAGAACACCGGTAATCCAGTTTTGGCTAATTCCAGATTTGGAATTTCTAAATCTGGATTGTTCTGATCCACATGAAACTTCTTGAAGAACTAACTGGGGCCAAGTGTATTCTTGATCAAGACACCAAAGTTCTGATTATGCCAAGAAGAATGAATGTGAAATAAGTGAACTGTAAAATATTGTTTTACCTAATTACCTAAAAAAATACTGTTTGATCATCATTTTTTTCTTTCAGGTGACAGATTCAAAATCTCGACGTGGTGGGCGGAAAGGCAGCACTTCCTCCTCATCTTCCTCCTCTAGTTCTGTGGCTCTGGATCCACTCAGCTCAATGTTGGATGGAACCGATCCTCTGTCTGTCTTTGCTGCGGCGTCTGAGACACCAACTCTCCCACACAGCATCTCTGCTGGGGTAAGATTCACAAAATTAAAAAAGACTAAATTATTACCATACGAAAATGTTTGAAAAGGTACTTCACAACAATCTCATGGTATGAAGAAATATTATTGAATTTTAATTATGTATATATATAATTTTTATTTTAATAAGCTATGCATTTAAATATGTATGTAACTGTCATATTTACATTATCTGTTCACGGTTAAAATTATGTGACTGAGCACACATTTATGAAACATTTATTAAATGTTTTTTTTTCCCTTTTACTGTTTTGTTTTAGGAGCTGGGACGGAAGCGTAATGAGAAAGAGGAGGAAGTGGGCTCAGACTTTGAGCCGTGGTCATCTAAACGTGGAGAGATCCTGTCTAGATTCACCACCACAGAGAAACTGTCTATAGTGGGTGCAGCGCTTTACAACTCTCACTCATCCTGTCAGTCTTTACATTTGACAGATTCAATTTTAACTTTTATTTCTCTTACAGAATCTCTTCATGGGCTCAGACAAAAGTGAGTTCATCGGAAAGTCAGATCCTCCATTAAATCTCCATTAATTGTTTTTTTTTTTTTACATATGTTACATATTTAAAAAATAATTGAGGATTGGTAACTGACATACATTTTAAATGTTTTAATCAATTTATTGTTATTCTCATTATTATTGTTATTATTATAATTTATTATGTTACAATTTATTATTTTATATATTGGTTAAATCTAACCCTAAAAATAGAGGATTGAAACTTGATGTTTATTTTCAAATTTCCACATTTTATTTTTTCATTTTAATAAATAATTAAAGACTGGTACCTGCCATACAAAATGGAAATCCATCCTTGCACCTCTAAAATACTAAAATCCAGTACTAACTTACTAATTTCATCCTGACCGTTACTGAGAAAATAATAGCTATCACTGGCGTGTATGTGCTGATTCACAAACAGTCTGTAAAATAATAATAATTATATATATGTATATTTTACCTGAGTAATGACATTGACAAACTTCAGGAGACATTAAACAGTTTGGTTTGTGTTAAGATAAAGCATCCAGTCCCAGCTCAGCGGTGTCAGAGAAGGTGCGCACTCGTCTGGAGGAACTGGATGACCTGGAGGAGGTGGGTCTCGTCTGAAGATGTCTTGTGCTTTACTGTTTGTTGGTAGACATGTTAATGAATATGTGGTGTATTGTGTGTGCTCAGGGGTCCCAGAGGGAGCTGTTGAACCTGTCCCAGCAGGATTATGTCAACCGCATTGAAGAGCTCAACCAGTCTCTGAAGGAAGCTTGGGGTTCAGATCAGAAAGTCAAAGCCTTAAAAATCGTTATACAGGTATGAGGACCTGTTAACACATAAACCAGCAGTATGCACGCAAGTGACATTTCAAGCCAAAATCGAGTCTATTAAAGGGACACTCCACCCCAAAATTATAATGTTGTCATTTTTCACTTACCCCATGTCGTTCCAAACCTGTAAAAGCTTCGTTCTCTAAATTGTGTTCTGAGATGAACACAATTTAAGCTTTTACAGGTTTGGAACGACATGGGGTGGAAAAATGAAAAATTAACATGGGTGGAGTATCCCTTTAACTTTAATAATGCACATTTATGCTCTTGTTGTGAATGATTCATCAGTGCAGAGAAAAAAATCTTCATCAAAATATAATGACGTGCTTTCCTTTCCCCATTCTTTTTGTGTCTCAGTGCTCCAAGCTGCTCTCTGATACGTCAGTAATTCAGTTCTACCCCAGCAAGTTTGTTCTCATCACAGATATCCTGGACACCTTCGGTAATCGTTGCTCATGTCAATAATCTTTCTGTTTATTCGTATTTTACTGACAACATAACCCATCCCCCCATTCTGCAGTAATAGCTTCTTAACTTTATAAATGACAAGCTTTACCATTTACTTTCTTCACAGCTGATAATTTATAATTAACATGAAGTGTATTTAAATGCAGCAAGATAATAAGAAAATGTTTGTTACTCTTGGTGATGTCATATGTGTACAGGTGGTCTGGTGTATGACAGGATCTGGTCCATGTGTGCTGACCCTCATCCTCTACCAGGTAAAACAAAATGCATCACAACTCAGCATATTCATTTACCATCTCTGTGACTTTAATGTAATTTCTCAATAATGTCTTTTTCAGAATCGTTCTCCGCTGATGATGTGAATGACACAGCCAAAGAGACGTGCCTCAACTGGTTCTTTAAAATCGCCTCCATCAGAGAGCTTGTCCCTCGATTGTATCTTTTCAGCAGGATTTTGACAGTATTTAAGCTTTTTAAATAATTAATATGTAGAATGTTGTTGCAAGAAATGATTAAATTAAATAAGCTTGTAAAAACAAACAGCAGTGTTTTTAGCACCAGGACTTGTACTGTTTACAATGTTTTAATTATTAAGCATGTGAAGCCTGACATAGTTGATTAAAAATAGTTTGAAATATATAATTTGACAATAGAACAGTTTATTTAACTTTTCTGGGGGGGGAGGGGGGGATTATCATCATATTTGATACATCAGGCTTTTATGGCTCTTATGGTATGATATAGGAGAATTTGGAACTCATACTGGAGGAGGGAAAAAACTCAAGGCCCAAACTGAGCAGAAATATTCACATTTCAGTTACTGATCTTTATATGGCCAAAAAGTAAGGTAAAATTCTGTGAGTAAATATCAGATCTTTATAACAGTTTAACTGTCAACTGTTAACATAAAACATATGTTCCTCAAAAGCTTGGTCTCATATTTGATGCTCACATTTTAAGATGATTTCTCCAAAACTTTATATATGGATAGTAAAGTAAACCTAAGTTGCTTCAATCTAGTATTCATCTTGAAATATTACTAGCAATAAAAAGTCAGTTTACTTATTAAAGTCAGTAAACATTTTAGAGAAAAAAGGCAATTGTTACAATTACAATAAAAGGCATTTTAGTTGTAAAAAAGTAAAACTATCAATCAGATGACCGAAGGCATATAGAAGATTGTGAAAAATGTGTTTTGAACATGCTAATAATTTGAAGGCATTAGAAATGTACATATGCAATTTGATACAGTCAGCTTTATAGGATCATGGTCATAATAATTAATAATAATAATTTGTTACATTTATATAGCGCTTTTCTAGACACTCAAAGGGCTTTACATAGTAAGGGGCTATCTCCTCATCCACCACCAGTGTGCAGCATCCACCTGGATGATGGGAAACCATTGAAAGATTGAAAAAATAACATGAATATGAATTGAACCCCAAGAATGTAATTGTGAACCCTTGACTTTAGCTCAGATATGTTGAAGCTGCTCTTCTGAAATGCAACCGCTTCTTGACAAAGTCGTAAATATCTGAGCAATGCAACACTTCTGTTCATGCAGGTTGGTATTTTCATTGGTCACTGATGTCCTCTTTCTGTCCTTTAGTGGGATTCAGGAGACACTGCAGAGACTGACGGCGATGATCAGAGGAATAGGAGACCCACTGGTGGCTGTATATGCACGCGCGTATTTATGCAGAGTGAGAAGAATAATATTATCTGATATTATTATTTGTTAATATTATCTGATTATATTCTTTATTGTAGCAGGTTATCCCTACAACTTCTACTTTTTTATAACGTGGTGTTTCACGCTTTCAGCTGATGCATAGTGGATGATAAAACAAGCAAAAACCCTGTAGATTCAAACTGAAGGAGTCACCTGAGCCATAGACTCTAGCTCTCCATCTTTCTCTCAGGTGGGGATGGAGGTGGCTCCGCATCTGAAGGACAGTCTCAATAAGAATGTCTTCGACCTGCTGGCCTCATTCCGTCAGATTCTTGGTGAAAGTGTTCAGAATCAGCTGGTGCTGCAGCGGGTGGAGATTCCCATCTATCTGACCCTCTATTCTCCTGCCATACACTGGATCCTGCAGTGTGTGGCATACAGAGCACCAGAGGTACACATACATGCACTCCCCTCAGAGGAAATGCTTGACTAATTGTTTAATTTTCTATTAATTCAAAGTCAGACATGGAATATTCCTACAGGATAACTCAAACTTCTTCCCATAATGGCGTTACACTGCATGTTTGGAGGATGTGTAAGGATGACAGCACAACTATTAGCTTTTCAAATGTTTGTCAACCAAAAATATCTTAGTCAAAACCAAACAACAATTTGCAGTGCTTGCATCTGACCTGCAGGTGTATGATTATCAACAAAGAAGATTATTGCATTGTGTTAGTACTGTTTTACATTACATACCTGTCTATGCAAACATTTGCTATTGGCCACAGTGTTCATGTGACAACATGTTCATTGCCACATCTCAGTACAGTTGTACATTTCTACACAAGATTCCAAGTTGCGTTTTATTCCATTGGAAATTTTGACTTTCATAGTTAAATGGAATGCAGTGTAACACTGGGAACCAAGGTCTGAAATGAATAGCCTCAGGACAAAAATGGCAGTTTTGCATGATCGCAGAAGTCGGTTAACTTGTAATGAACTGATGTCATTAATAACTTCAGTGATGGAAAACAGTCTTTGTTTTCCGTATATAATTTAAACTCCATTTGAATAAACTTTTTTTTGATTTGTATTCTACAATAACCAATTTGAAGTCTTGATCGTAAAAAAGCAAAAAACTAATTCATAATGTTTCTCACCTCGTTTTGTCTCTGTAGACTTTAAGAATATGACATGCCGTTTCCCCACACAAAAAAGTTTTATATGTACAGTATTCTGATAAACAACAATAATAATCATTATTACAATATCAAAGGCAATAATTAAAAATTCTAATTTTGTTAAAATCATCTTTGTAATAACAGCTTCATGTGGCCGTAAACATTTAATTTTAACATGGCTTTAAGCACTATGCATCATTAAGGTTTCACTTTCACCACGTAAAGCCGGTAAATGTGGTGTTTATATGTAATAATCGTAATATTAGTTTTTCTTAAGGTTCAAACCCAGTTTCTGCATCGGTAAGCGATAAAACGAGCATCTTCCATCCAAAGACTTGTCGCATTTCGAAAAAAAGAAAAAAATAAATAACCTTTGTCGAACAACAATATAAAATGTGGGAAACTATTCGTTGGTTATTATCCACTTAATTGAATCACAAATTATAATACAACTGGAAAATACTGTAAATTGATAAACTGCTCGGCATGATGACGTTTAATGTCTCCGACAGCGCCTGTAGTCCCATTTAGCAACTTGTTAGCAACCGTCTTTTTTAAGAAACATAACACTTTAAAAAAAATCATGAGTGGGGTGTAACTGGTGTATTTTATTTAATAACATTGACTCTGGGACGATGGAACCGGAAGTGATAAAAATGCTAACTCACTTCCGGGTTTTCAAAGTGCCTACAAAGTGACATCATAGTTCCACCACTCTATAGACGGCTTCAATGGCAACAATATAAACAAACGTTACTGCGCATGCGCGTGTTTGTGGCCCTAACTTAACTTCCGGTAGACATCCAAATAGAATCAATAACAACAGCTAAGTCCCTCTGGAGTAGATCATTTTTTTTATAACAAGCAAAATATGTTTGCTTCATAAATCAGACGGACCGAGATTCAGCAATAACTACTTGGACGGACTTATTAAAAATGTACATTCACTCTCTGCCAGCAGGAGATGCTTAAAAGTGGGAGAAATAATGTTAACGTTAGAGGTTTGTGCCCGGTAACGGCTGTAAATGAGCTTACAAATGCTGCTTATCAGACATATAACATGCAAGATGAAATGAAAATGACATCAAAACATTTTCTAAAGACAGTGTTCCTTCAGAAACAGTGATATAAAAACTCCTGCGCCTCGTTTTATTTTAAACGTGCATTACGTGCTCATGTTTTTATTCAACAAAGCCTTTTGGAAAAGTTTTGATATTGTGGTGGGTCGCCACAAATAAATGTATGTATGTGAAACACATCCCACAGCACAACAACCTGAGCCCAACATCTTTACTAATCACTTCAACTGTGTTTGTAGCCGGCGTCACTAACCAGTCCGATATACAAACACAGACCGGAAGTTAACATCGGTCCGGGCGCATGTGCCCGATGAAACCGCCTATATGGCCGCTCTATTGAACGAAGCCCCACCTTCTGAGCAAAAGAGCCAATCCCTAATCGGTAAAGTCAGCGCGTCACTGCAGCTGCTGTTAGAAGTCCCGGTTGCTATAGAAACAGTACGTTTTCTGAGACGTGCGCCTAAAGGCCAAAGTATACTTCACTTTTTACGCGTATGCGAGGGACAGCGTACAGTGCTCGTGACGTGAATTTCGTCATCAGAATAGTACGCACATCCTGTACGTGCCTACCGCCGGATTTTTGTAAACTTTTTTTGTACTTTGTATGCACAGGCACATGCGCATTTAACTCTTTCAGTAATTAGTTTATCCGCAAGGTGGCAACACTGCCGTGGGGGGATCGATTCACAAGGTAGCCGAAGAAAACTGCATAAACAAAACAAACCAGAATGCGGGTTAGCTACAGCGACAATGGATGCCTACATAGACAAGAGATTGTGCGTAGAGGTTAGAAAATATCCTCATTTGTACAAGTGTAGCAAAAAAATACAAATATATTTATATGGTTTTTAACTCGTGGCGAGAGATTGCTCAAACACTGGCCCCCGTTAGGCCAGGAATTTTTTAAGCAAAGCGCATGCGTCAAACGTCTGTGTACGCGTACAAGTCAAATTAAGTATACTTTGCAAGGCTGTGCGTACGACTGTACAAAAAAGAAGTATACTTTGGCCTTAAGACTGCATATGCACACTGGCTGGTCTAGCCTGAGAAATAAGAATTTTATAATGCTATTTTAACAAAATAAACTGTTGTCAGATTTCATTTGTGATTTCAAATATGAAATTTAATCGTAATAAAAACAAAAGAGAAAAACGTCTGCAAAACGATAAGGCAAGAAGTAGGACACGTGTAAATATCGGATCGGATCAGCTTTCCAGCGCTGGAGAGAACTCAAGGAGCGGAAGGCCTGTGATCGGAAGCCGAGGTTGCTTTGTTTCTTCTCGATAGGTGAGTAACACCGTGTCTACACCGGACGTGCTGCGCCGCAACAGCTAAAGCCTGCCTACACTGGAAACTCAAATCTGTGGTTTATTTTATAAAAACAGCACCTTTTTGAAAATGTGCTTTGTCGATTTCGGAGACGTGATCTCCACACGATCACTGGGCGCTCAATACTCATGTATCCCGAAGAAAGGAGCATAACATTTATTCTACTGTTCTATTGATATGTTAAATTGAAAACAGGCAATGTTTGATATAATATTTAGTTTCATTGTAATGTATGTATGTTCCCTGAACTACATTTCTGCAGCTATTAATATGTTTAAATTAAAATGAAAAGAGTCAGTGGTGTTGATATAGTTCATCTGTAAATACAATGAGGAAGATTGCAGTAGCCGAGGCAAGCTGACTGATGTTATCAAGTACGCTGCTGTTTGCAGAATTACCGGACTTGCGTCGTTCCGTCCGCCGGAGCTAACACTCCCGAGTCTAACTCGTGAAGTCCGAACTACCGAGGATGCAAGTCTGAAATTTGCGTACTTGGTATTGAGAAACACGTGCAGACCTAACGTTAAGTCACCAGACTATTTGCCTAATCTTCTCGGTACTTAGACAGAGATGGAAACGCAGACAACAACAGGTCTGGGGGAAAAAGTTCCTGGAACATATTTCAGAATCAGAATCAGAATGAGCTTTATTGGCCAGGTATGTTTACGCATACGAGGAATTTGTTATAGTGACAGAAGCTCCACAGTGCAACAGAATGACAGCAACAGGACAGGACACAGACAACAAAGGAACAATATACAAATGTACAAAATGGAAAAAAAACACCATATACAATACAGACAATTATGTGTGAGTATGACATTTGCAAATTTGAAATGGAAAAAAATAAGTGTATATAATAGTGTTGTGTGTGCATGTTTAATGTCAAGTGTTCATGAGATGGATTGCTTGGGGGAAGAAACTGTTTCTGTGTCTGGTCCTTCTGGTGCTCAGAGCTCAGTAGCGTCGCCCAGGTGGCAACAGTTTAAAGAGGGAGCGTGCTGGATGTGAGGGTTCCAGAGTGATTTTGCCAGCCCTTTTGCTCACTTCTGGATAAGTACAGTTCTTTGGAGAGTGGGGAGGTTTGTACCAATGATTCGCTCAGCAGTCCGGACTACCCTCTGTAGTATTCTGAGGTCAGATTTGGTAGCTGAACTGAACATTCAATGATGGCAGAGTAGAACTGTATCAACAGCTCCTGTGGCAGGTTGAACTTCCTCAGCTGGCGAAGGAAGTACAGCCTCTGCTGGGCCTTTTTCACAATCGATGTGATTGTCCCCACTTAGAGATCGACCGATATATCGGTTTACCGAATATAAAACGATTAAAAAACCGATAACCGATATATTGTTATTTTTTTATCAGTCACATACACAATTATACAGAGTATATAACCAGCAGTGAAATGTGTTCTCTGCATTTGACCCATCCAAGTGCACACACACTTGGAGCAGTGGGCACTGTTCACTCAGGAGAAGCTCCAGCACGACCACCGCATGTAACTTTATACAAGATTCGTTTGTATAAAGTTTGTATAAGTTTGAAACACACTAAATTATATTAACATTTTACTATAGAACCATTATTTCACCAATAAACATCTAAATAAATACATCTCTATCGAAATTAATTATTTTATTATCTCCGCAAGCGATTGCAGTTTGAGTATAGTTCTGTGAAATGCATAGAAAAACCGCGCTGTCAGCAGTTTTCATAATCAAGAATGACAAAAACATTTTATAATTCTGATAAAACATGCCAGTTAAGAAATGCAATAAAATACGATGTTTTGTTTGTTATATGCTTATTTCAATATTCCAGAGAATATTATTATTGAATTAACATTATCCCAGTGAATTATTATTCACTCTTTAGCCTATTCAACAGCTTATAAACCTACTAAAACTGTAGTTTAAAATGAAGTTGATATGACTCCTGTCCTTTATTTTCTCCATTTGAAAACGTTAGACATTCTTTTGCTTACTGTTAATATCAGTGTTGCTGATGATGCTTTTTATAATTAAAATGTTTTTATTGTTGTAATTTTAAGATTAAATTTTGACATTAAAATTTTTATTTTCAACAGTTTTTTGTTGTTGTTAAGATGACTGAAAGGAGGAAAAACCAAAGCGAAGAATGGACTTACTTCACTCTGTTATTTATTTACTTTATAACAGTAAATAAATATCGGTTCTGCATATCGGTTATCGGGTACAAAACCGTAAAAATAATCGGTATCGGTTATAAAAAATAAATATCGGTCGATCATTAGTCCCACTTCAGGTCCTGAGAAATAGTGGTGCCCAGGAATCTGAATGACTCTTCTGCAGTCACACTGCTGTTCATGATGGTGAGGGAGGGGGGGGGGGGTTTCTCCTGAAGTCCACGATCATCTCCACTGTTTTGAGCATGTTAAGCTCCAGGTTGTTAAGACTGCACCAGACAGCCAGCTCCTTTACCTCCTGTCTTTAAGCAGACTTGTCACCGTCCTGAATGAGGCCGATCAGTGTGGTGTTGTCTGCAAACTTCAGGAGCTTAACAGAGGGGTCTTTAGATGTGCAGTCATCGTGTACAGGGAGAAGATTATTACATACCTCCCCAGTCTAGGGATGGGAAGGAGTAATAAAGAAAGTGGTGGAGGAATGGAGGGAGCTTTCCCCTTCTACTGACTCACACGCAACACCATAATCAATGCAAAACAAAATAATTTATTGAACACAAGGAAGCAAACAGAACTTCAGGAGGGGTCAAGGCCAACATAACAAACAAAACATACTAACTCCCATAAGCAATCTACTTAATCTAACAAATAAAAGAAAAAGAAATACAAAAAATACTTCACTACCTCCCTTGCTATCCTTAAACAGGAGAAAAAGTGTAGACAAAATAAATGGCAACCACCTCCCTACAGCTCCCACAAAGAAGAAAGAGAAACAAAACAAATCTTGGTCTTAATAAAAAAAAGTAAAAAACTCACACGTTAGGGTTAAATGAAACCTCCCACAAGAGGATTAAAGATGTTTCAACACATCCTTTTCAACAACAATGTTACACGTTAACCACAAACACCAGAAAAGTCAGCAGAAGGGACTCTTGCTCCAAGCCTCCACACTCCAGTCATCTCAGCTCTGCCCTTTAACTCCTAGCACTTTGGCTAATGGACCAATCAGGAGAGTGCAGTCATCAACAGAATCAGCTACTAATTGAACTCCACCTGGTAATCCTTATCAACATTAGAGAGAGGGTGAGAGAGAGAAAATAAGCAAAACAAACAAAGCACATACACAAAAAGGGACACTCCCACTTAAACAAGTCCTGGGATGTAACACCCCCACCACAAGTTTACAAACTAAAAAAAAGTTTGTATACAATACCACCTCATTAATACATTTAGCTTTCCACTGAATGGACCCTGGACAGGGCATCAGCCACAACATTCTCTGAGCCTTTCTTATGGCGAATATCAAGATGGTGTTCTTGGACCATCAGGGACCACCGCATCAATCTCTCTGCTGACACTTTGAAAACTTCTTAGAGTAATAACACACAGGGTGGTCAATGCCATCACGGTCCTCCTGTAACAGCACTGCTCCAGCTCCAACAGAGCTTGCATCCACCTGTAATTTGAACGGGAGGGCAAAATTTGGAGCAGACAACACTGGTGCATTACATAAAATATCTTTGGCCGCATTAAAAGCGTATGCACACTCTGGAGTCCAAACAAACTTCTTAGAGGTACTGAGAAGATCTGTAAGTGGGGAAACTACAGAGGCAAAGTTTTTACAAAAACCTCTATAATAGCCGGTCATCCCCAGGAATCTACGCAGCTCCCTTTTGGTTGTGGGAATGGGGAATTCAACAACAGCAGTTATTTTCTCCTCCACAGGACGTACCTGTCCCTGGCCAACCTTTTTGCCCAAATAGGTAACAACGGCCTTGGCAAAATCACACTTGGCCAGGTTTAGAGTTAGATTGGCAGCAGCCAATCTATCAAACACACAGTTCAGCTTTTCAACATGATCTATCCATGTAGATGAATAGATAACAATATCATCCAAGTAAGCCTCACAATCAGTAACTCCTGACAGTACTTCCCGCATAAGCCTCTGAAACGTAGCTGGTGCGTTTCGCATTCCAAAGGCCATGACCTTATATTGCAGGAAGTTGTCGGGAGTCACAAAGGCAGAAATCTCTGATGCCCGAGCAGTCAAGGGGACTTGCCAGTAGCCTTTGAGAAGATCCAACTTGGTGACAAACTGCGACGAACCCACTCGATCAACGCAATCCTCCAACCTTGGTAGGGGGAAAGAGTCAGGCTTAGTGATGTCGTTTACCTTCCGGTAGTCCGTACAAAACCGCAATGAAGAATCTGACTTTGGCACCAACAAGCAAGGGGAACTCCAAGGACTCTTGCTAGGTTCCGCCAAGCCATGCTGCAACAGATACTCCACCTCCATCCGCATAACCTCTCTCTTCTTGGGGTTGACCCTGTAAGGATGTTGCTTAATGGGTACAGCAGTCCCCACATCAATATCATGAGTTAACACGGTGGTTTGTTGCGGCACATCAGAGAATAAAGTGGGATGTTCTGCAATTAACTTAACAACATCCTCCCATTGCTCCTTAGAAAGGTGTGCAAGATGTAACTCAAGACTATTCAAAATATCAGAATTCTGTAATCTAATACATGACGTTTGAGCATCATTTACTTCCAAACCGTCTTGTTCAGGACAGTAAACAGAGGACGTGGCAGGGTGAACGATATCAACAGTAGAAACATGTGCAGACTTAGGTGGATTTGACTCATCCCTGGCAATATAAGCCTTCAACATGTTGACATGACACACACGGGTCTTTCGTCTCCGATCAGGGGTTCGGACAACATAATTAGTTTCACTTAGCTGCCTATCAACAATATAAGGTCCAATAAACTTGGTCTGCAATGCAGATCCTGGCACAGAGAGTAGAACCATCACAGAATCACCAGGCTGAAATGTACGAGAAACACTTTTCTGGTCATAACGGGCCTTCATTTTAGCTTGTGTGGCCGCCAGATGTTCTTTAGCCACTTCACAAGCCTTCTGAAGACGTGCACGGAAAGAACTGACATATTCCTGCACAGTCACTGGTGACGGAGACTTAGATATCAGCTGTTCACTGAGCAATTTTAAGGGACCACGAACTGTGTGACCAAAAACAAGTTCAGCTGGGCTAAACCCTATGGACTCTTGCACAGACTCACGTGCTGCAAACATTAACAAAGGCAACCCCTCCACCCAGTCTTTGCCGGAAGCAAGGCAATACGCACGAAGCATGGACTTGAGCGTCTGGTGAAACCGCTCAAGTGCACCTTGTGACTGGGGGTGGTAGGCACTTGAGGTCTGATGACTTACCCCAAGTTCTGTCAATAGGCCTTTAAACAATTTGGAAGTAAAGTTGGTCCCCAAGTCCGTCTGTATGACTCTTGGCAGACCATAGACAGAGAAGAACTTCACCAACTCCTTTATGACAATGTTGGCCTTAAGTGATCGCAGGGGAACAGCTTCAGGGAACCGCGTTGCAGCACACATCATGGTCAGAATATATTGTTGACCAGACTTTGCTCTTGGCAACGGGCCGACACAATCAAGAATTAATTTCTCAAATGGTTCTCCCATCACTGGAATTGGGTGTAACGGTGCTGGGGGAATCATTGTTTTAGCCTTCCCTGCCACCTGACATACATGACAAGACCGACAAAATTTGAAACACTGGATTTCATACTCGGCCAGAAAAAATACTTAGAAACCCTCTTGAAAGTTTTAGTAATACCCAAATGACCTGCGAGCACATTCTCGTGAGCAAATTTTAAGACCTGGTCTCGATAACCAGAGGGTAGAACTATCTGAAATGAGGTATTCCAGCTAGCCTCATCATTGGAAGTACCAGACTTCCACCTACGCATCAAAATACCATTATCCCAAAAAAAAGCAACCCTAGCTTTAGGATTTTCGACCTGATCAACTGCGGCCTCAACACAGTTCCTCAAACTCTGATCTGATTTTTGGACAGCGGCTAACTGTTCTCTACCAATTTTTAGAGGACACAGTTCACTGGCTTGATTTAATTCATCAGACTCTGAAATTGAATTACTCGGAGTTACGAATAACTTGCATTCCACCAATTCTGGAGAGGAATTCATAAATGATTCAGACAGGTTAACAACATCTTCAAATTTCCGGCTCTGTGCACGAGTCACTGCACAAGCAGGAAAAACCGAGGGAAACAAACTAGCAAAATCAAACTTTATTGGAGGTTCCGGTGTCTCGACGACAACTGGGCTAGAAAAAAACCTTACCACCAGCCAAATCATTGCCCAGCACAAGACCAACTCCCTCCACTGGCAGCTCTGAACGCACTCCCAACTCAACAACTCCTGAAACAAGATCAGAGGTTAGACAAACGGTGTGCAGTGGTAACTTAACACAACCAAGTTCAATGCCACGTACTAAAACATCGGAACCAGTATACGTTACAGCAGAGAACGGCAGTACACTGTCCAAGATAATGGACTGAGCAGCGCCTGTGTCCCTGAGAATTGTAATTGGTCTTACCTCAGAGTCAACAGATAGAGACACAAAGCCAGACATGAGAAAAGGCTGGTACACAGAAGTGGAGTCCAACCTGTCGTTATCCTCAGAAGATTCGACGAAAGCAACACTTTTACCTTTCATGGATGAATTCTTCTGCTTCCAAGACCTACACTCCGAAATTAAATGGCCTGGGTCAAGGCAGTAAAAACATACACGCTTGTCTCCCGTACGTTTTAACTCAGGCTTGCGCCAACTCCCTGATTTTAAATGACCTGCCAAATCCTTGACTGTATCATCAACGGGAGATCGATTTCTACCCTGGCGGACAGAAGGAAAAACTCTTCTGTGCGTTAGCACAAATTCATCGGTGATAACCGCAGCATCAGACAGCGTAGCCACCTTTTTCTCATTTAAGTGCACAACAATATTCTCTGGCAAACAACTTTTAAAATCCTCTACCAAAATTAACTCGCGAAGTTGCTCAAATGTGGACACTTTACTACAGTATGTTTTACCAAATCTACAGTAAAAGTCATTAAAATCGTCTGCCAGTTGTTGATTCTCCAGAGTGCTGGGGGATGGTGTCTTGTAATTCGTTATGTCTTTCAAACCTTTCCACACTGAAGCAGAATCACTGGAAGATAATTTGTTCCTTAGCTTGCCAGAATAATTCCTCTTTGCCACTCTTATCTCCTTTTCCAGTGTGTATTTAGCCTGTTTATACAAGACTATATCCCCCTTTCTGTAAGCATCTTCTTTAGCCCGATGGAGCTGTCTGAATTTTGCAATGAACGATGGTTTGTCATTGTTGTAGGTTAAACGAGTCCTGGTAGGAATGCACATATCCTCACAGAAACTGATATAAGATGTTACAGTCTCTGTGAGCTCGTCCAGATCGTTTACATCAGCCTCAAAAACACTTAAATCAGTGAGGTCAAAACAAGCTTTTAAATCTTGCTCTGCTTCATTAGTCCATCTTTTAACAGTTCTTAATACAGGTTTAGCAGATTTTAGTTTCTGCCTGTAGGTTGGTATAAGATGAACCAAACAGTGATCAGATAGTCCTAAAGCTGCTCGTGGGACAGAGTGATATGCATCCTTTATCGCTGTATAACAGTGATCCAATATGTTACTGTCTCTGGTGGGACATGTGATGTGCTGTCTGTATTTTGGCAGTTCGCGGGAGAGATTTGCTTTGTTAAAGTCCCCGAGAATGATTAAAACAGAGTCTGGGTGTTTTTGTTCTGTGTCTGTGATCTGATCAGCGAGTTTCTGTAAAGCTGAGCTCACTTGCGCTTGCGGAGGAATGTAGACACTCACGAGAATGAACGAACAGAACGGCTTGCAGTTAATGAAGAGCATTTCAAGATCTGAACAGCACATCTTCTTTAACACAGTTACATCTGTACACCACCTCTCATTGATGTAAAAGCACATCACGCCGCCGTGCAATTTCCCAGTTGATTCTGCATTGCAATCAGATCTGATCTGCTGGAAATTTGGAAGATGTAACGCGCTGTCCGCTTTTGCATCATTCAGCCATGTTTCCATGAAACACAGAGCAGCAGAGTTGGAAAAATCCTTTTGTCTGGGAGAGCAGAAGGAAATTTGTCCGTTTTGTTGGGTAGGTGCGGAGATTCGCCAGATAAATGCTAGGCAACGGCGTTCTTAATCCGCGCTGACGAAGTTTCACAAGCGCACTGGGCACACTTCCCCCGTCTGCGCGTCATGTAGCGTCTAAATAGCACCGCAGCTCCACCGACTACAAGATTCTGATTCGACTACAATCTCACCTTCGAATATTCGCAGAGGTGTTATAATAATAAAATTTTTCTATATGGGGGGTGCTCAATGGCTGATTTCACAAATTTTGCTATATGGGGGTGCTCAAAGGCTGATTTCACATAGAACCACCGTTTTCTCGGAATAAGTTAATATACACCCTATTATGATAATGCTGTAAATAAGAATCTGAAAGGAAAGAAGCTTTAAATAAATATTTTAACGTGCGTGAATAAATCCAACCACCCTCTATAGATTTAAGTTTCACTTTCCATGATCCGTGACTGACACAAGCATCATGGCGGCATGGATTTAAATCTTTAGCAAGACTCAAACTGACAAAGGCAGAGTGAAAGACTGGATTTGTTTCGATCAGGTAGGGTACAATGGATTTCAAACATTTCAGCCGGTTTATAGATTATTTATAAGATGCATTTGGTTTAGTTACGTTGCAGTAAAGCGCTTCAAACAAACAATGCATAAAATTAATTCCAGAAAAAATTCCAGGAGGCAAATATTGCCCCTTAATTAAAAAAGTCAGTTTCATACCCTGCTGGGAACATTCTTTCCAGTCTCAAAATGTTGAAATTAGTCAAAATGTGATCGAAATGTGTTTTGTCTTTTAAATATCTTTTTACATTTCTTTCAAAGGTTCTGCTTACAGAGATGATGGACAGATGCAAGAAGCTGGGCAACAAGTAAGATCTGCTAACTCTACTGACCGTGCATCTCTATGAACCCATTCATTCCAAGTTCAAAAATATATAACTTTTTTAGACAATTTTTAATTGTTCAGATGGCATGAGATAAGTGACCATAAATTATGGAAATTAAGCTTGAAACTCATTGTGAACAGTGCTGGTGCCTTCTTGTTGTTTAGTCACATTGGCCTTTGTGAGAGGCAGACATTCATGATAACTAATGATGCTTAGTTAGGGAAGAATTCATATTAGTATTGTTCATATTAGTATTGAATTTCTAAAGACTGAATATTAATCTTCAGCATGTAATTCCTGCATTGGTTGTGCTATGGACAGCAATTATGCCCTTTAATCTGTTTTGTTGAAAAGAGAGTGACTTGCAAATGTTAGCCTAACAGATGGACGGAAATCAAAAAGCTTAAAAAAGTCAAGAATATCATAGAAATTTGGGGGTGGGCACCCCCCAAATGTAAAAATCTAGTACTGAATTCACAACTGCAGATATTCATTCATTTCTCCATAGTGCTCTCCTGCTGAACTCTGTCATGTGGGCATTCCGGGCAGAATTTGTCGCAACGAGAGCGACAGACTTTATTGGCATGATCAAAGACTGTGATGAAACTGGATTTCCCAAGGTGACAAAACACACATCTACAGTCTACAGACAGGCCAAAAGCTCAGGGTCTATTTCATAGTTTATATTCATGTTTGTATTTTTCCAGCACCTGTTGTTTGCGTCTCTGGGTCGCAGTGTGTCCTGTGCCGACCCTCCAGAGAGTGAGAGACTCTCCATACTCAACGAAGCTTGGAAGGTCATCACTAAAGTGCGCAGTCCAAAGGTAAACGCACACCTCTGTTGATCTCTGAATGTTCTAAAGCATGCAGTATAGAATGAGAATATGTAATATGAATTGAGCAAAAATCCACATTACTGCGTGTTCTTCAACTCAGGATTACATCAACTGTGCTGAGATCTGGGTGGAGTTTACCTGCCGTCACTTCACGGTGAGTTATCTGCTCTGTTTAGCTGAGATTTAAAAAACAATTTGTCTTTTTTTAACATGTTGTTTCAATTTGTTCCTCATAGAAACGGGAGGTGAACACGGTCCTTGCTGATATCATCAAACACATGACTCCAGACAGAGCTTTTGAGGATGCATATCCACAGGTATGCAAGAAACAGATACATATGATGATGTAAGATGGTCTTGATGAAGTCATGGCAATTAATCTTCATTCCTTTGTGTGTTTTAGCTGCAGTCAGTGATAAAGAAGATCCTCACCTACTTCCATGACTTCTCTGTGCTCTTCTCAATGGTATGACTACAGCAAAAACTGACCTTTAGCAGGGCTGTACTCCATTCAGATTTGAATTGAGATTGCCAGGTCTTGAATTTGAATCATACAGAATTGTAATCTGGATTCAAATGTAACTGCTGGTAGAACAGAATGTTTTAATTTATGACAAATGGTCTGTGAAATGGAGAAATAAAACTATAAAAAATATATAAAATTACATTTTTACAATTAACTTTGGTCACACTTTGTTTTAAGGTCCAATTCTCGCTATTAACAAACCATTAACTATGACTTTTGCCTCAATAAACTCCTAATTAGCTGGTAATTAATAGTTACGTAGTTGTTAAGTTTAAGTATTGGGTAGGATTAGGGATGTAGAATATGGTCATGCAGAATATGTGCTTTATATATTCTAATAAATAGCCAATATGTTAATAATAGACATGCTAATAAGCAACCAGTTAATAGTGAGAAATGAATTGGTCCATATACTAAAGTGTTACCTTTACTTTTTAATATTCTTTGTTGCTGTTATAGCTAAATTAAATCTATCTGTTTTGGTTACTGTTATTTTGACAGTGCTAAACATAGCTTAGAGTTTCAGTTGAGATAATGCTTTCTACATATCAGGTAATAAATAGGCATAATTGTTCAAATTAATTATACTGATTATTATTTTTTGAGAGTTTGACTAAATTCTTCTTATTATCATTGCAAATCAGATCTTTATCTGATTAACATCCTTTTTTGACCAATACATCTCAGATTCCTTAAAATGTCCAAAAATAAATACTTAGTAGTCTCAATAAAAATGAGTAGTAATCTCAAATAAAGTAGTATGATCATAGAAATGCTGATGTATAATGTTTTGATGATTGCAGGAAAAGTTCTTGCCCTTTCTGGACATGTTTCAGAAAGACAGTGTGAGGGTGGAGGTGTGTAAATCCATCATGGAGGTCTTCATCAAGTATGTTTGTCACTCACTATTCAGTATTAGAACAACTCCTCCTCTGTGTATCTATACAAGTGTTCGGTTAATTATAGCTCTAGTTACAAGGTTTCTGTCTTAGGTGAGGCTGATGTATTTTCTGTTTAGACACCAGCAGGAACCCACGAGAGATCCAGTCATCCTTAACGCTCTGCTGCACATCTGTAAAACCATGCATGACTCTGTCAAGTGAGTGAGCTGTTTTTTTATAGTGTCTCACTATTAATGCAGAATTAGAGAGTGTTACATTGACGTGTTTGCATGTGGTTTGTGTGTTGTAGTGCTCTAACTCTAGATGATGAGAAAAGAGCTCTGTCTCTGCTGATCAATGGATTTATTCGTATGGTGAGTCCCTGTCTTACAATACATCTAATAATCAATCATCAAAAAAAGATGGAATTGAAAAGTAGTTGTCTATTTTGAGAGCTCAACTGACACAAATATGAACTGGAATCATGTGTATTTTATGACAGTCAAACCAGAATTGCAACTACAACATAAACATATATGGTTTGTTTCACTGATTTAAAAAAATATTTTGAAAACTTTTTTTTTTATCAGGTGTCATTTGGGAGGGACTTTGAGCAGCAGTTGAGTTTCTGTGTGGAAGCCAGAGCAACTTTCTGTAATCTGGAGCCCGTCATCATTCACCTGATTCATGTGAGCAGCCTAATGTGTTATGATTTTATACCAGGGATTTTCAAACCTTTCTATAATCTTGAAGCACCCCCTGAGATTAATTTAATATTTCAGTCATTTAAAAACACATTTGCATGTTTGCGGTAATCTAATGTTGGTTAATGTTCACATGGCATGTAGGTGCACGCGCACACACACACACACACACACACAAATATATATACAACCAGAATTCCGGAAATGTTGGGATGTTTTTTTAAATTGGAATAAAATTTAAAATAAAAGGATTTCAAATCACATGAGCCAATATTTCATTCACAATAGAACATAGATAACATAAAAAATGTTTAAAATTAGAAATGTTATGCACAAAATCCGAATCAGAATGAGCTTTATTGCCAGGTATGTTTACTCATACGAGGAATTTGTTTTTGTGACAGAAGCTTCCGCAGTGCAACAGGATGACAGTGACAGAACAAAAAACACAGATAATAAAAAAATAAAACTAGTAAATAGGGAGTAACACTATACAAATTGACAGTTGTATGTACAGGTGTAATACAATAGACAGTTTTGTGTGTACAGGTATATTATGTGCAAATTCGAAATGAGCTCATTTGAAATGTGATGCCTGCTACAGGTCTCAAAATAGTTGGCACGGGGGCATGTTTAGCGTGGTGTAGCATCTTCTCTTCTTTTCAAAACAGTTTGAAGATGTCTGGGCATCGAGGTTATGAGTTTCTGGAGTTTTGGTGTCAGAATTTGGTCCTTTCTTGCCTGATATAGGTTTCCAACTGCTGAAGAGTTCGTGGTCGTTTTTGAAAATTTTTTTTGTTTAATGATGTGGCAAATGTTCTCTATATGTAAAATATCTGGACTGCAGGCAGGCCAATTCAGCACCCGGACTCTTCTACTACGAAGACATGGTGTTATAATAGCTGCAGTATGTGGTTTTGCATTGTCCTGTTGAAATACACAAGGCCTTCCCTGAAATAGACGTCATCTGGAGGGGCGCATATGTTGCTCTAAAACCTTTATATACCTTTCAGCATTCATAGTGCCTTCCAAAACATGCAAGCTGCCCATACCGTTTGCACATATGCACCCCCATACCATCAGAGATGCTGGCTTTTGAACTGAAAGCTGATAACATGCTGGAAGGTCTCGCTCCTCTTTAGCCCGGAGCACACGGCATCCGTGATTTCCAACAAGAATGTCAAATTTGAACTTACAATAAAACACTTTTCCACTTTGAAACAGTCCATTTTAAATGAGCCTTGGCCTACAGGACACAACGGCGCTTCTGGAATGTGTTCATATATGGCTTATATATATATAATTCTCTCTCTCTCTTTCTCTCTCTATATATATATATATATAAGCACACACACAGTATCTCACAAAAGGGAGTACACCCCTCACATTTCAGCCAAAATTTTAGTATAATTTCTCAAGGGACAATACTGCACAAATGAAACATGGATATATTTTAGAGTAGTCAATGTGCAGCTTGTATAGAAGTACAAATGTACTGTCCTCTAAATATAACTCAACATATAACCATTATTGTCCAAATAACTGGCAACAGAAATGAGTACACCATAAGTGAACATGTCAAAACTGTGTCCAAATTGTCAATATTTTGTAGGGGCACCATTGTTATCTAGCACTGCCTTAATCCTCCTGGGCATGGATTTCACCAGAGCTGCACATGTTGTTGCTGGCATCCTCTTCCACTCCTCCATAATGATATCATGGAGCTGCTGGATGTTAGACACATGGTGCTTCTCCACCTTCCGCTTGGGGATGCCCCACATGTGCTCAATAGGGTTCAAGTCTGGAGTCATACTTGGCCACTCCATCATCTTCACCTTCAGCAGCAAGGCAGTTGTCATCTCGGCAGTGTGTTTGGGGTGGTTATGTTGGAAAACAGTTTCTGAAGGGAGGGTATCATATTCTGCTTCAGAATGTCACAGTACTTGTTGGAATCCATGTTTCCCTCAATGAACCGCAGCTCCCCAGAACCAGCAGTAGTCATGCAGCCCCAGACCATGATGCTACCCCACCATGCTTGACTGTAGGCAAGGCACAATTTTCTTGGTACTCCTCACCAAGGCGTCGCAACACATGCTGGACACCATTTGAGTCAAACAAGTTTACCTTAGACTAATCAGACCACAGGACATGGTTCCAGTAATCCATGCTCTTGGCCAGGTTGTCTTCAGCAAACAGTTTGAAGGCTTTTTTGTGAGCCAGCTTCAGAAGAGGTTTCCTTCTGGGACGACGGCCATGCAAACCGACTTGTTGCAGTGTGCGGCGTATGGTCTGAGCACTGACAAGCTGACCTTCCACTTCTGCAACCTCTAAAGCAATGCTGGCAGCACTCATGCGTCAGCTTCTGCACCTGACGCACAGCACAAGGACTAGACTTCTTTGATCGACCCTTGCAAGGCCTGTTCTGAGTGAAACACGTCTTGGAAAACCTCTGTATGACCCTGGCCACTGTAATGTAACTCAGTTCTAGGCTGTTACCGAACTTCTTATAGCCTATGCCATCTTTGTGGAGAGCAACATTTCTAATTCTCAAATCCTCAGAGTTCTTTGCCATGAGGTGCCATGTTGAACATCCAGTGGTCAATATGAGAGAATTGTACTCAAATAACCAAATTTTAACTGCTCTAAAACAAGATACACAAATTTAGATGGTCCTGTCAAGCAGACAAAACATGAACATGATGAATAGGACATGTGGCTTTGCATGGTTAAACGATGTATAGCGGTTATCACTTAGGGTGTACTCCGTTTTGTTGCCAGCTTTTTTGACAATAATGGCTGTATGTTGAGTTATTTTCAGAGGAGAGTAGATATTTACTGCTATACAAAGTTGCACATTGACTACTCTAAAATATACCCAAGTTTAATTTCTATAGTATTGTCACTTGAAAAGATATAACAAATTGATTGCCGATATGTGAAGGGTGTACTCACTTTTGTGAGATATATGTATATATATATATTAGTGCTGTCAAAGTAAACAGAAATAAATTTTAACAGCACTAATTTTATTAATGCAGCGCGCATTTTCTGTTTGACCCATGGCTTAGCCCGTACTACTATAGTTGGAGAAAGGAAAATTAATGGAGATGCTAACAGTGTTGCCAACTTAGCGACTATTCAGACTAGCGATCGACCAATATTGATTTTTTTTTATAACCGATACCGATTATTTGTACGTTTATGTACCCGATAACCGATATTCAGAACCAATATATATTTTACTGTTATAAAGTAAATAAATAACAGAGTGAAGTAAGTCCATTCTTCGCTTTGGTTTTTCCTCCTTTCAGTCATCTTAACAACAACAAAAAACTGTTGAAAATTAAAATTTTCATGTAAAATTGAATCTTAAAATTACAACAATAAAAACATTTTATTTATAAAAAGCATCATCAGCAACACTGATATTAACAATAAGCAAAAGAATGTCTAATGTTTTCAAATGGAGAAAATAAAGGACAGAAGTCATATCAACTTCATTTTAAACTACAGTTTTAGGTTTATAAGCTGTTTAATAGGCTAAAGAGTGAATAATAATTCACTGGATAATGTTAATTCACTGAATAATATTCTCTGGAATATTGAAATAAGCTATAACAAACAAAACATCGTATTTTATTGCATTTCTTAACTGGCACGTTTTATCAGAATTATTAAAATGTTTTTGGCATTCTAAATTATGAAAACTGCTGACAGCACGGTTTATCTATGCATTTACACAAAACTATACTCAAACTGCGATTGCTTGCGGAGATAATAAATAAATTTGATAGAGATGTATTTATTTAGATGTTTATTGGCAAAATAATGGTTCTATAGTAAATGTTAATATAATTCAGCGTGTTTCAAACAAGTGAATCTTGTATAAATTACATGCGGTGGCCGTGCTGGAGCTTCTCCTGAGTGAACAGTGCCCACTGCTCCAAGTGTGTGTGCACTTGGATGGGTCAAATACAGAGAACACATTTCACTGCTGGTTATACTCTGTATAATTGTATAATTAGAGTATTAAAACATAAAAAGTAATAATTTAAAGGGATAGTTCACCCAAGAATGTTATGTTTATCTGCTTACTCCCAGGGCATCCAAGATGTAGATGACTTTGTTTCGTCAGTAGATCACAAACGAAGATTTTTAACTCAAACCGTTGCAGTCTGCCATATAATGCCAGTCAATGGGCACAGAATCTTTGAGAGTAAAAAAAAACATGCACAGACAAATCCAAATTAAACCCTGCGGCTCGTGACAATACATTGATGTCCTAAGACATGAAATGATCGGTTTGTGTGAGAAACTGAACAGTATTTATATCATGTTTTACCTCTGATACATACAGGCAATGTCCATCTGTCCTGAGCTCATTTCCAACATCCGGCGCGTGATGCGTAATGTGCTCTGGCACATAGAAACATCGATGCCACATTAGTGACTGTTTCTATGGGCCGCGATACGTAAGGATCTATATCTACATATATATATATGTATATGTTCCAGAGCCGTTGACGCGTCACGCACCTGATTTGTGGATAAGCTCAAGAGATTTGGACATTGCCTATATCAGAGGTCAAAAAATATATAAATACTGTTCAGTCTCTCGCACAAACTGCTCGTTTCATGTCTTGGGACATCAATGTATCGCTACGAGCCGCATGGTTTAATTTGGATTTGTCTGTGCAAGTTTTTTTTACTCTCAAAGATTCTGTAACCATTTGACTGCCATTATATGACTGACAGACTGCAACAATTTGAGTCAAAATCTTTGTTTGTGATGCCCTGGGGGTAAGCAGATAAACATCAAATGTCAAAATTACATTTTTGGTGGTGAACTATTTATTCATTTAAGGTACATTTAGAACAGATACAATTGTGTGATTAAGTTGCGATTAATCGCGAGTTAACTCACGACAAACATGCGATTAATCACGATTAAATATTTATCTATTGACAGCCCTAATATATATATTATAATATTTTTTTAAGGGGATGCACGATAGATTTTTTTTTTTGTCTAGATCGATTTTAACAAATTCCGTGACTCCGCGTTATACAGTAAATTCCATTTAAATAACTGTATTCCGCGATTCCGTCCGTGTTTTCCCCATCACGGAAACCATAAATAGATAACTTTGTGTTTTGCAACTTCAGTGTAGTGGATTGTGATTTATTGCAACTTGAGCAATGTCTGCTGCTGCCTTTGAGCGACAACTGATGCGTGATCACTGAAGCAACTCCAGTTAGCAAGCGTTTTCGGTGTGAGAGTGCTTTTAGGGTGAATCCCATTTATCTGTCTTACCCCTTCCCCTTCGTCTTACCCCTAGCCCTTGCCCCTCGAAACCGAGTGGTAAGCGCTAGGGGTGAAAACATAGCCCTATGAATTGAGACGCCACTTGCTTACGGTTACGTCATCATGCATCGTCGCTAGCTGACTGCTACGTCACCAGAGACGACAAGTGTTGCCGTCTAAAAACTCTCCGTCTAAAAGTGTGCATATGTCGATTGCGTGGGTTTTAGTGATGTTTTTCTCTAGTCAGAGAAATGCAGGACTGTTGTGCAAATCAGCAATGTAATGTTAGCGTGGAAAAAATAGCGATTTTTAAAAACGTTAAAATTAAGAACATGGTTGCAAATATATATGTACAGGACTGTGTAGAGCACAAAACAAGAGTGTCGTAATTTTTTAATCATCATTTATTTAAGCCAAAAATACTTTATGGGACTCTCAGGATGATCTGGCCGCAAGTGTGTTCTGGGTACCCCTTGGTTTCAAGTAAACTTGCGAAATTTCTTGGTTTTGAGGGGTATTTACCCCTTCCCCTTAGCCCTACCCCTCGATCAAGATGAGAATTGGGACAGCCCTTACTCTCACGTGAACACGCAAAACTAAGGGGAAGGGCTAAGGGGAAGGGGTAAGACAGAGAATTGGGATTCACCCTTAGTCTTCCACATTTAGTCTTCCTTTAGGGACTCGTGACTCCCAACAAATCAGATGGGCGGTGGGCGGAGACTGCTCTAGGCCACAGAGTGGTGAGATCGGCACATCGGTTTTGAAAATGACCAATAATCATAAAAATGCTTAATATCGGTGCCGATAATCGGTCAGCGCCTAATCCATAGCAGAATAAATACTCAATTTCACGTCCGTACTGTCGCACACAGAAATAATAGGCGTATTCGACTTGAAGCAGTGTTGCGCAGAATGATCACTGTATGACATAAAAGTACCGCTAGAACGATTTGAATGCATAGGATCCATCTGCTCTCTTATTGCTCTTGCTGTACTTTGATGTCATACAGTGATCATTCTGCGCAGCGCTGCTCAAGTTGAACGTGCCTGTTGTCAACAACTAGACTTTATCGGTATTATCAATATCGTTATTATCAATATTGTTAATATCGTTAGACTTTATCCTTATTATCGGCAAGACTAATTCTTATCATGGGGAGAATTTTACTGGTATATCGCAAACGATAAAATATCTCCCTGTACGTTGCATTTTATTATTGCATTCAGAATGTAGGCTAAAATACCGGTAAATAAAGCAAAATATTTACAAACATTACAAGACTATTTTAGTTCCCTTCTTTCCAAAACAAATCTTCTAAAGTTGTAGCCTATTTAGGCTAAATATAAACATCAAGTCAAAACAAATTAATTTAAAAGTAACTTATGACTGAAACTGAAGCCTACCTCTCTCATAACTTTTTATGTTTCTTTAACTATATTTCATTTTGATAATGAACAGCCTGCAGTGTCAAGTTAGCAAAAATATGTTGTGTGTGTGTGAGGCACCGACGCAATCACTGCATTTTTCCAACTGTTACTCCGTAATTTATGGTCATACCAATGCTGGTTGGTCATACAGATAGAAACAAAACATCATTCATCATCGGTTTCCTTTCCGTGAACTTTGGAGCGTGTTATTTGCCTATGATGAATTTACCTATGATGAATTTACAGCTGAGCGCAGGCATTTCACATATATTTTGTAAAGATTTTATTTTGTTTTGGCAAGTATTTAATTGTTTTGCCCAGAGAAAAACATTGCAATAGACTCAATGCAACTCATTGTTTGTCTCCATGCAGTTAATTGATAAACCATCGGTATTGGCCCTATTCATGTTATTTCCGATATGCCGATGCCTTTAAATTAATCAAAAATCAGCCAATAAATATCGGTGGCCAATAAATCGGTGCATCCCTAATATATTTATTTATTTAATAAATAATATAATTATTTGCATAATTTTATGTTTTTATTATGTAATTAATTATTAGCTTTACATCAACTCCAGTTTGGGAAAAACTGTATGATAGAAATAGCTCACAATCTGAGTGCATATTTTAGTTGTCAGCAAACAACTGTATTTTCATGTTAGTGTATGTATTCTCACTTATGCATCTATATATTGTTTTTGTAGTAAATGTATCTCTTCCTCCAAGGTCACTTTGCAGCCTGCATCTCATGTGGCTTGATATCTGTGTTGACATAGCTGACATGAGCACATCTGATCGGGATCATGATAGAAGATTTATTAAAACACATTATTCATATTTAGTCATCAACTCTATTTTAATATCCTTATGGGTTTTATTGTAGTAAACAGATTGAAACTGCATGCTGTAAGTCTAATGGAGTGCTGAGGGACTGTCTGTCATGATGATATGAATGTCTCTCTTACAGACGGTGAATCAGTTAGCCATGGAGACCAGACGTGTAATGAAAGGCAATCACTCACGTAAAACGGCTGCTTTTGTCAGGGTTCGTTTTTTTTCTGTATCACTTTTACATAATGGTTGAAATCTTATGAACACATTTTTCAAGTAGTAATTTGTAAATTGCAATTGACATGTTTCTGGAGATTCCCCCTAATACTATTGGATATCTGCATTATTCTGTTTTAGCCCATAAATGACTGAGTTTTTGCTGTTTGTGTGTTTTATTTGCAGGCATGTGCTGCCTACAGTTTCATCACCATTCCGTCCCTCACCAGTATCTTCAGCCGTCTCAACCTCTATCTGCTCTCTGGACAGGTAGCACTGGCCAACCAGTGTCTGTCCCAAGGTGAGTGCTAAATCCTCTCTTAGACTGAAGATGCTCTTGTACATCCTTGTTCCAGCCTCTCATTGTGAAGGATAATTAAAATACACTACCATTCAAAAGAAACACAATGTCTTGAAAGAAAAAAATTATAATTCCTGTGATAGAACAACAGCCATTACTCCAGTTTTCAGTTTAACATGATCCATCAGAAATTATTTTTGTGCTGATTAACTTAATATTTTCTTTGCTGCATAATATTTTTGTGTAAATAGTGATAAATTATTTTCAGGAATCTTTGATGAATAGAAAGTGACTTGCTTTTGGTTGTTGAAGCTCTAAGACTGGCAAGAGCGGCTTCCAAATCTTAAATGTATCTATCAATTTATCAACTTATCTTGCTGGATCTGTCCTCTGCTTTTGAGACGGTTAAATAATAATAATAATTTGTTACATTTATATAGCGCTTTTCTAGACACTCAAAGCGCTTTACATAGTAAGGGGGGATATCTCCTCATCCACCACCAATGTGCAGCATCCACCTGGATGATGCGACGGCAGCCATAGTGCGCCAGAACGCCCACCACACACCAGCTTACTGGTGGAGAGGAGACAGAGTAATGAAGCCAATCAGTTTTATGGGGATGATTAGGAGGCCATGATGGTCAGAGGCCAGTGGGCTAGTTTGACCAGGATGCCGGGGTAACACCCCTACTCTTTTTCGAAGGACATCCTGGGATTTTTAATGACCACAGAGAGTCAGGACCTCGGTTTAACGTCTCATCCGAAGTACGGACCACCAGATCCTCCTGTCAACCCTATTGGCAAAAAGGGCATTTCATAAACCGCATTCCAGTGAGTCTTACCTCTCAGATAGGTCCTTCAAGGTATCTTGGAGTGGTGAGGTATCCAAGTCGCAACATCTAGCTTCAGGGGTGCCTCAGGGATCAGTATTTGGACCACTTCTCTTCTCTGTCTACATAACATCACTAGGTTCTGTCATCAGAAACATGGCTTTTCATATCACTGCTATGCTGATGCCACTCAACTTACCTCTCATTCCATCCTGATGATAGCTGCTCGCATCTCAGCTTGTCTAACAGACATTTCTTGCTGGATGAAGGACCATCACCTTCAACTCAACCTTGCTAAGACAGAACTGCTTGTGGTTTCAACAAACCCATCATTTCATCACAATTTCACCATCCACCTTGGCACATCAACCATAACTGATACTTCAAAGACACAAAAAATACAAATAAATAATAATAAAAATAAGCAAAAAAAAAACTATTTAACATCGCTAATAAGAAATATTTAGTGAGCACCAAATCAGCCTATTAGAATGTTTTCTGGGGGGTTATGTTTGCAATTGCATTAATATTTAAATATTTCACAATATTACCCTTTGTACTGTATTTTTGATCAAATAAATGCAGCCTTGATATACATAAGAGATTTGATTAAAGATTGTGTCGTGTAATATAAGAATCTTAAAGATTTAAAACTTTCAGATGTTTTTGTACAAAACTGACCTCAGATCAATGCAGCCTCTGCCATGATCGGCCAAAACTGAGTGTGATTGTATGAATTTAATATGTACTGGGAAAACTTCATTTTGATTTCTGTGTCCATTTCTCAGCGGATGCGTTTCTGAAAGCAGCCGTCAGTCTTTTGCCAGAAGTCCCACGAACCATCAGCATTGAGGGTAAACAGCGATCATCTGAGCCCTTCCTCTTCGACTTCATTAACAACTTCCTCTCCTCACTGCTCGTAGTGCCGGTAATACACAATATATATTTTCAGGAGTGTTTAGCCTAATCTTGCTAGTACATATCCAAGCGTGATTGTTGACTTGGTCTCGTAGGACCATCCGGAGCAGGGTGTACTGTATCTGGTGCGAGGGCTGTTGAATATGGTGCAGGACTACACCTGGGAGGACAACAGTGATGCTAAGATCCGTGTCTACATCAGCGCTTTACCATTACTAGCAGCAATGAGCCAAGAAAGCTATCTTTACACCATTCCTAAAGGTACCGCAGTGAATAATGCAGACATTAATAAACACATCAGCTTGATGTCTTTCTGACATTAAAGTCTAAATGGTAGCATGTTTGTTCTGTTGCAGTGGATTCCAATGAAACCCTCTATGGAGGAGATCCCAAGTTCATCGCAGAGATCAACAAGTTGTGTGAGACTCTGATCGCTCAGGTTCTGGATCATTTAAAGGGGCTGGGTCGAGATGAGGTGTGTCTCTAAAAGTATCTGTACGCTTTTTAAATATGTGTGTATTATTATTGTTATTATTAGCATAGCTATAGGTGTATGTGATATTTCTGTGTTTCAGGAGTGTGCAGACAGGGCAGTCTGGCTTTCTCTCTGTTTGGCTGTCTGTTGGCCATGGTGATCTACGCAACAACAAACTCAATCAGCTGGCTGTCAACCTATGGAACTTGAGTCACAAACACGGCTTTTGTGAAACTCGCACATCGGTTAGTCGTACACAAATTGCATTAGCACTCGGTGGCAAATACAATGCCCTGACCTCTCTCTCTCTCACTCTTTCTCCTCTCCAGGTGCGGACTCTGGAGTACATCAAACATCAGGCGCAGCAGGCAGACATGAGCCATCTCTCTGACATGACGGCACGTCTGTCTCTGCAGTCCAGAGCCTGATGCGCTGATGGAGACATTCCAGTGACAGACTGTCTGTCAGAAACCTGAGATGGTTTGACATTCATATATAGTGTTATTGAAATGATCACCAAAACTAACCTGTAGTTTACCATTGGCTCCAACTTCTACAGTCTAGTCTAAAATCTAGTCACGATTGATTATTATTTGATTGTCTATAATGTCAGTTTGCACTTGTTTTTGTACAGTTTGTGTGCCAAACCAGGTATTATGTAATAAAATGTTTTAAATCACGACATCATGTTGGTTTTGTTTGAGGATTAAATGACAACTGAATCAGAATTTCTTTGTGAATTTCTATGGATATGAACTGCATGTCCCTGTAATTTTTCTTGATAGAAGCTGCTTAAGCTCCATCAACTCAATAAAAACAAGTATTGCTGTATGTATCACAGTATAATTGAATATTACAGTTTTTAATATTTTGTTTATTTCTGCTGTTGAACATCAAAGATGATATTTTAATTGTTTCTGGTCCACACTGACTTCCATAGTATGAAAACTAAAATATATATATACACTGAACAAAATTATAAACGCAACATTATAATAGACTTTTTTCTATATTGGCGTAAACGACAGCGTGTTCCTGCCAATATCCAACAACTTTGCACAGCCATTGAAGAGGAGTGGGCCAATATTTCACAAGCCACAATCAACAACCTGATCAACTCTATGCGAATGAGATGTGTTGCACTGCGTGAGGCAAAATGGTCACACAGATACTGACTGGTTTTTGGACCCCCCATGCCACACCTTTGAGGTGGATAGATTATCTCAGCAAAGGAGAAGTGCTCACTAACACAGATTTAGACAGATTTGTGAACAATATTTGAGATAAATAGGCCTTTTGTGTACATAGAAAGTCCTAGATCTTTGAGCTCATGAAAGATGGGGGCAAAAACAAAAGTGTTGTGTTTATAATTTAGTTCTGTGTGTGTGTGTGTATATATATATATTATGGAAGTCCATGGGGACCAGAACTGTTTGGTTTCCAACATTCTTTTAAAAATGTCTTCTGTGTTCAGTAGAAGACCCCGATTTATCAGCACCACCCTGCTGTCAAATTAATTGTTCACTATAGTAGTGACAATAAAACAATTTTTGCTTTCACTGTTGCTAACAAGTGGCTAAATGGGACTAGGGATGTTTAAAATCATCACACTGACAGAACATTCACAGCCTTTTGTTTATAATCACACTTGCAAACTAAGAATCAAACTTGTGTTGGTCAGAGCTTATTTAATGCCATAATACAAAAGCCAATGTTAAAATCCTTACATTTCACTACTGGTTATATTCTGTATAATTGAATGTGATGAATAAACCTTGAATCCTGTTGGGTTTTTTTTGAGGGGACCAGGGTGATGCTAACTTTTGTCAAAATGAATCCCTGCCATTGGATTGGTGTATTAACCAGGATTGAGGAAAGTTACTTTTAAAAGTAAAGCATTACAATATTGTGTTACTCCCTAAAAGGTAACTATTTGCATAAGGAAAATAACGTTATGTTACTTTTTTCTCATCTGAGATTGGCTTGCTTGTTATATTGGCAAATATAAAAACCCTTTCACCCAACAAGTGAACTGAATAAGCCTCAGACTGAAGGACATGTAAATTCTCGTCTGTACAAACCTTTCAGTTGTGCAGCCTTTCTGGTTGGCAGAAGAAATAAACAAAGGAAAGGAAGTTCAACATCTACTTGAGCAATGAAACACGAATGTGATTTTTAACTAGTCGTTTTTGCTGATTCGTATGGTTGAAATGGATCATCAGTCAGCAGCAAAGGTCTGCACTTACTCCCGATTTCTTTCAACATGGTGACAGGAGTAACTGCCGGTATTTCTTTGAAAATTTTAAATTTCCTGTAAATTAAAAAGGAATGCGTTATTTTACTAGTTACTTGAAAAAAGGGTAATCTGATTATGTAACTTGGAATGCGTTACCCCCAACACGTATTAACTATTACATGTTAGCCTCACAACAGTTTTCTAAAACAATGTCCAAATAGCTATTTGGTTGACATTAACCAATACTGCTGTGCAACCCAAAAAAGTTGTAACTTCATGTTGAGTTTAAGATCTACAGCAATGAAGACAAACAGAACATATCTATTTGTTACATCCATTTTCTATTGTTTTATTATGTTCAACCACACCTCAGCAGAGAATGAAGCGCACCCCCCCCGTGACATTTATAACGACACAATCACACTCGATCAACACGAACATGCATTCATCTATCCGCTCGCACACATGTGTAAGACCTGTGCTTGTCTCATTCTCACACATACAATGTAACAGAAGTGGTGAAATTTCCTGTTAATAATATCTAGCTGTGTAGACACACAAAACCAAGCCTTGTTTTGATTGAGCTATCATACTGTAGAATTTATCAAAGTATATTAGAATGGATTATAAGTTAAGAGCAATTGAATTACTTTTATTAATACAATGAGCGACCGCCACCCTTAGTGGCAGGACAGGAAAGCCCCTCTCACAAATGAGGGTCCCTGACACCAACAGCTCAGTAGAACTACAAATGGAGGGCATCACAATTACATCTGAAGTGCATCGGTTTCTGCTCTTTTATGAATTTTGTTCAACAGTCCGGGAAGTTTGATATTGTTGCACCTTCATTCTTTAAAAACTATACACAGAACAAAGTCCAACAATAACAGAAAAGAGTTAGTTATTGAAAAAGAGCGCCCAAACGGATGCGTGATTGGTCATTGTTCACGTCAGTGAATGGTTTGGTATGGGGCTGGTTTATGATGTTGGCGACCAGCGAGCCACCGGTCAGATGCTTCAGTCCAGCTCAATGGGGCTGCTGTCCTCCTGAGCTTCCTCACCCTCTTCTTCCTCACCTGAGCCCATTAGACTATTCAATAGGTTTCCTATCACAAAGAAAGCAAATCAGAATATTATTTTTTAACTCTTCACAACATATCCTTAGATTAAATCGTGCTGTGTATTACAGTGGCGTGAAAAGGTTTTTGCCCCTTTCCTGTTTTTGCATGTCACACTTAAAAGATTCAGATCAAACAAATTTGAATATTACACAAAGATAACCCGAGTAAATACAAATTGCAGTAATGATTTATTTACTAAAGGAAGAAAGCTGTCCAACCTACCTGGCCCTACGTGAAAAAGTAATAAATCTATAAACCCATAAATCTAATAACTGGTTGTGCCCCCTTTTACAGCAACAATGCAATCAAGCGTTTGCAATAACTGGCAGTTAGTCTTTCACATCGCTGTGGATGAATTTTGGCCCACTCTTCTTTGCAGAATTATATTAAATTCAGCCACACTGGATTTTTCGAGCATGAAAGGACTGTTTAAGGTCATGCCACAGGATCTCAGTTGGATTTACGCCCAGGACTTTGCCACTCCAAAATATTAATTTAGTTTTCTTGAGCCATTCATAGGTGACTTGCTGGTGTGTTTCGGATCATTGTCTTGCTGCATAACCAAGTGCACTTGATCTCAAGCTCACAAACTGACGGCCGGGCATTCTCTTTCAGTATTTTCTGATAGAGTGCAGAATTCATGGTTCCATCAATTACGGCAAGTCATCCAGGTCCTGAAGCTGCAAAGCAGCCCCAGACCATCACACTACCACCACCATGTTTGACTGCTGGCATGATGTTCATTTTATGAAATCCTGTGTTGGTTTTATGCCAGATGCAACGAGACACACACCTTCCAAAAGTTGTCTCATCAGTCCACAGAATATTTTCCCAAAATTCTTGGGGATAATGGAGATATTTGTTTTGGCAAATCTGAGACAAGCCTTTGTTTTCTTTTTGGTCAGCAGTGGCTTTAGCCTTGGAACTTTCCCATGGATGCCGTTTTTGCCCATTCTCTTTCTTATTGTTGAATCATGAACACTGACCTTTATGTTGTTCTGGGTTCTTTTATGACCTCCTGTATGAGCCCTACGTGAAATGAGTCGTCCTTGCACTCCTGGAGTAATTTTGGTAGGCCAGCCACTCCTGGGAAGGTTCATTACTGTTACAAGTTTTTTCCATGTGTGGATAATGGCTCTGACTGTGGTTTGCTGGAGTCCCAAAGACTTAGAAATGGCTTTTATTAAAATTATAACTCTTTCCAGACTGATACATGTCAGCTATTTTGTTCCTCAACTGTTCTTGTATTTCTTTAGATCACGGCATGATGTGTTGCTCTTTAAGCATGCTTTACTTTGTCAGACAGGTTCTATTTAAGTGATTTCTTGATTCAACAGGTCTTGGCAGTAATCAGGCCTGGGTTTGGCTAGTGAAATTTAACTCGGCTTTCTAAAGTAATGTGGTTAATCACAGTTCTTTCATGATTTATTAGGTGGGGGGCAATTAATTTTTCACGTAGGACCAGGTAGGTTTGGACTGCTTTTTTCCCTTAATAAATGAAATCATTATTTAAAACTGCATTTTGTATTTACTTGCATTATCTTTGTGTAATATAAAAATTTGTTTGATTATGCAAAAACAAAAAAAAAAAAAACTTTTCACGGCACTGTATGCTAAACAAAAATACTGTAGGTTAAACTTAAAGGTGCAGTGTGTAGTTTTTGCGGCATCTAGCGGTTGAGTTTGCGAATTGCACAACGGCTCAGTTGCTCACCCCTCCCTTTAGAGAAGCTACGGTGGCGATACAGGGCTAAGATGGCGTGTCTGAGGCCGCAGAGAGCAATGAGGTTTCTTTACAAAGTTAAATTAAGGAATTATATTTACTTAATTATTAAACGATGTCATTGCGAATATTACTGTTACTTGTTACTTGTGTCCGTGTTTTTCGCGAGAACAAACATAGTGACGATACGCGCTCTGTAGAGCAGTTTGTCCGTTTAGGGCTACTGTAGAAACATGATGAATTCCATGTGAGGGGACCGCGGTATATGTAGTTATAAATCGCTCATTCTAAGGTAATACAAACATAAAGTTCAAGTAAGGTCTTTATACTCTCTGAAAACGTAGTTATGTATATTATATTGCATTTCTCTCTACAGATCATCCTAAATATTACACAGTGCACCTTTAACTTCCACCACAGAATAAAAAAAAGAAAAGAAAACTGACTTTTTAAACCTCGCCATTCTGATTTTTTCCCTTGCAATTCAGAAAAAAACAAGTGCATTCTGAGAGAAGTCACATTTACTTTTTTATTCTATGGCAGACATGTGTCCATAGTTAGTGTCACTTTTCACAATATTGTATTAAAGCAGCTTCACAGAAAATCATGTTAAAGTTGATCATATTTTATCTTCACGCTTAATAGGCAGAGCAGATTAAAGCTGGATAATAATATAGTTTACATTTTGCGATGATTCAAATATTTAAGCAGGTGAGATTATAGTATATATAGCACACTTTATATCGTCTTACATCAGTACACTATGTATGCGGATAAAGTTGGACATAAATAATTACACACACATACAGAACGGTGCAATGATACATTTACATTTTGCAATATTAGATTTGCTATATCATACATATCTCATTACACACGTATACTGCATGTATGCAGGAAAAGTAGGATTTACTGTATACCTTAACATATCACTGGACAACCATATATCTTACATTTTTCAATGATATAACAATCAAGCAGTTTGCTATATAATTTGCTCTAGAGTACAATCCGCTTAACTGCAAGTGTACTGTACTGTAAGTTTGGATGGTCATTTTATTGTTCGTTATTAATTTGTTAATTTGAGTTAGGTTGTCAATTTTGAACAATTTGGTGTAGCGCCAAAGCCTTGGTGATGTCTATCACTGACTGTCATTCATTGCCACGGACTGCTTTAGCATTTAATATAATATCATGTAATAATAGGCAGACAGAGGTAGGGATGTTTCTTACCTAGCAAACCGCCATATGACGACGACTGTTTAGGTGGCACTCCAAAAAACAGTTGTCCTATTCTATCCAGATACTGAGGTCAAGAGAAGAACATATTGTGTGTTATACACAAAGTCCAAAAGTCTTCTCATACCAAATCCATGCAACATCATAACAGTGAAGGTGAATCTCTCTGATGCCTGTAACATGTTTTACTGTGTGTTTGTTTTTATGTAACTGTATCCTTATTACATTAGCTTAACATCAAGCCAAAGTCAAACTCTTTTGTCATCTATTGTGTAGACAATGATGTAGTCAGCTTCTTCAAAAGCAGAACCCTTTTATCTCTAGGTACTGAGAAAGAAAAGTGTTTGTGATAAGTTTAAGAGGATTACGATTAAAAACTCACCTCATTGTACATAGGGTCTCTCTTCAGTGATGGCTGATACTGCTCGCATAACACTGTGAAGACGGTCAACTTCCCACTGGAAATAAAACCACAATCATCCAGAGGTTGTTTTAACCATATAAAGCTACTTCGATTGTCTGGAAGACTTTAGAAACTCTCAAATGTAACCCATGTGCCTGTAATTTACAAGTGATTCTAAACACCTTTAACAGCTTGTTCACATATGCTTGGTTAGAGTTAGAGATACACTCCAATGGCCCTCTAGGACTGGAGATAAAGAGCTCTGGTCTGTTGGGTTTCCACAGTAAAGGATGCTAAGAGGCACCAGAAGTGAAGAGAAGGGGATAAACAACATTTTAAATGCTGGGGAAAAGGTGTAAGTGATAAGTAATGGAAGAAAGCCCAGAGGAATAAGTCATTGTGGGATACTGTCACACGTTTGATTTTCTCACATTACAAAAGAAAAAGAGCCGTGTTGCAGGTTCTTGGCTTTTTCTTATTTTAGTAAGACTAAAATAACTCAGTCTCATGGATATCAAAGGGCACTATTCTTACTCCTGCATAAAAATAGAGCAGCAGACCAGAAGCTGTCTACTAGAGTGTGTCAAAGTGGTATTTGTAGAATGTTGTCACAATTTTAGAATATAGAGTAGGGTTGCTCAACTCTAGCCCTCGAGGTCATTTTTTTTTGCAGATTTTAGCTCCAGTCACACCTAAACAAGCTAATCAAGGTCTTCAGGATTACAAGAAAGTTACAGGCAGATAACTGATCAAGGTTGGAACAAGAAAGTGGACCTTGAGAGACTGAGCATGAAAAAAACCGAATGCTCTATCTTAGACAGAAAAGGGCCTGATGCTGAAATTAAGAGCATGAATAGAGGACAGTATCTCACCCGTCCACAGCCAGCAGGAGGAACCACAGGAAGTTCAGCAGAGGCTGCACATACGGTGGACCCTTCTCTATAGACGGGTGCTTCTGTGTGTATGTGGTGAACACCACCAATGCGCTGGTCTTATTTTTTAGACAAAGAAACCTGCAGTCAAGAAAACATACTGAGATGTATACCAATCATAATAAAATTAGCATTCAACATAAATTTACTGAATGTGACTAGATTAGTTTAAATCATTGCACTTTAACCCATTTAAAAAAAGCAGGAGTAGGAGCAGAAGGACGACTGCACTATTTTACAATTCTTCTCAATGCTACTCATTGCTTGATGCGTGAAACAGACCAAACTTAAGTTGTTTCCTTTCATTTCCCGTTCACTTCACATTGTGTCAGTAGCTTAAAAAACCATGGGTACTTCTCAAATGGAAGGCTGCATATCTTAGCTGCCACGCCATCACATGTTGCTGAAGGCCTTCTCAATCGGAAGGATCCTTAGAAGGCAGTCTTGTTTTGCATCTTCATTCAGCTGCTGAATTGAAGAATGCATGCGACCTTCAGTCACCCTTCAATCCTTTTTTACACATTCCAATTCATGAAAATAGACATAGCACCAGCAGAAAACAGTGTAAAGAAATACTCTTTGAGAGAAGCAGTCTTTATCAGCGAAAGGAAAAAGCAGCCCGTAAGTGTAATTTACTTGTCTCATTGGTGTTTAGCCCAGTTGTGTCGGTGCTAGGAAACGCTTGTTTTGTTTACTGTGTGGAGACATGCTGATATTGCGTTTGGTCTCGTTCTGAATCGCGTATCTAATCATGTCTGCGCTTGCTTGGCCATTTGTTGTGGGAAAAATAAGGAAAGTGTGTCCAGCTGATTTAAATTAGTATTCGTGAAGGCCTCCTCATGTGCAGACCAAAGAGTGTAAAGAGCATCGACTCTACCGTGTGACTCCACCGGGCAGGGACACCGGCAAAAGATATAAGTATTGCTTTTTATTTCTCCTCTTTCCTACTACTTGTTTCACTTCTGTTTCAGTTTTATAACTATTTTCTTACTGTGTAAGTAAGTTGTTCTTTGTTAGCATGTGTGCTTGGCTCAGTGTTATGTTTTAGGATTGCCGATAAACTACTCTAGTTTGATTTGTATTTGTTATCTATTTTAATTTTAGTTAGATTATGTCTGAATTTATGTATTTATAGGTCTTTTATTAAGTTTGTTTTATTTAATTGGAGTTATTTTAATACTTCAACAAACTAAATGGAAATGAAATCATATATATATATATGATTTCATTTCCATTTAGTTTGTAGTTTCCATTTAGTATTTTTTGGTGTTTGGCTTAGTGTTATGTTAGAATCATTATTATACTCTTTACCTTTTGTTCTTTAATATTTTAAATGTATTTATTTGTTTTTCATTTAAATGTTCAGTTTTTACATTTCTTTGTATGCATTTGTCATTATTATAGAATTTCTTTATTTTTTTAAATTGGTATATGTAGTATTTATAAAGTTTTAGCTTTGGATCTGTTTTTGTTTTAATACTATAATTGATTGCTTTTGTTGTCCTCATTTGTAAGTCGCCTTGGATAAAAGCGTCTGTTAAATGACTAAATGTAAATGGAGATGAAAAATGAGTCAGCGCTGAGCTTGTCTGAATTTATTATGAAATACAAGATTTTTTTTTTTTTTTTATAAATTCTATCATTTGTTTTAGTGTAAATTACTTAACACTAATCTGCTAATAATGTAAGACACAGGGAGACTGTAGACGGCTGTGATTCATTGTATTGCATTAATAGAAATCCAAATAATATAAAGAGTTGAACTACAAATATTTTCCAAAATTAAGTTTTATTAGTATTTGTGCCATGGCAGTTAGTTCAGGAAAAGTATGCGTCTCATTCCAGAGTTTAATGCCATGGAGGAATCTAGCCTACAAGCCTCTGAAGGACTCTGAACTAGGAAGGACACAGCCTCAATAGGATGCAGGCTTCCGTTTGAAAAGCACCCAGTGTAAAACTCTGGCCAATGGTGTTCAAGTGTGCCTAACGATTTCACTCCGTCTGAAGAAGAAGCCCAAAGATGAAGATCCCATCATTGAGAAGCATCTCTGCAGCCGACGACATAGAAAATTGACACCTACTACATGCCTATCAAGTTGAGAACAAACATGGAGTATCATGTTTTCATTTACTGTGAAACATGCAGTGCATATATGGATATAATTAAACACTGCTGTCTCATAATTGTATTATGTAAAACCATGATATTGGTTTTAATTCAACATCCCTCAAGCCGTCCAATGGGCATGGAGCAGTGTGTTCTGTGGTGCCAAACTGAAGCCTCTCTCAGTGACACTGACTGTCCTCACTGCAAAGACATGAGTCTCAGGATGCTGCACTTTAGGGGTTGCCTTCATTTTGGGGGATGGCATGGTTTCTTGTGGTCCCCTGTCTCCTCCTACTTTGCCATGAAAGCAGCAGCAGAAGGGCCTTTCAAGCTCATGCCAACTCCTCCTTGTCTTACACTCCCCTGAACCTACATCCCCGTCCGTACTGTTTGCACGAGCTGACATTCACCCCTTCCCTAAAACCAATGGGGATGAAGCCATGTCACTGGCTGCCTCGGAGGAAGAATGGTCAAGTATGGCAGAGGAGTGAATCGGATGCTGTTGAGTCCCTCTCGAGTCTGAAGTCTAGATTTTTTGTGTATTTTCCAAGACTGTGAAAGTTGGTTGTGGTTGAGCTGCGGTGTAAAGAGTCTAACGCCATGTGCTACTTTTTACTGAAGAGAAAAAGCTTGGCCCATGCTCTTCATCTTTGTATGTACATCCATTTATTTAAGTGGACCTGAAGGTTGCTCATTTTCATGTCCAATGGTTTCTCGTCACAGATGAGGGAATTCGAAGGAACAATGTCCCTAATTCATTGATATTGCATTCAAGCCTGCCAATAGGATGCAATTTAAGTGCAGAAAAAAAACTCAGTTCTTTACAATGGAGAATAACACATGGAGTATCATGTTTCATTTACTGTGAAACATGCAGTGCATATATTTAATTAAACACTTCAGTCTCAACTGTATTACGCAAAACCATGATTTTGGTTTTAATTCAACGTGCAGCCCTAAATCAACATACACTCACTTGTAGTTCCTATTAGGTGGCGTTAGACCCTTCCCAAATGCATTACTAGATATACATTTTTTCCTAGTTCCTGTGGTGCAAACATGCCAAAAATGGGAACTTCCACCATTAGGAGCTATGAAATACCACTGCTGCGAAAGCCCCTAATACTCCAGTTTTTGATGAACTGAGGAGCGTGCTTATCTTCAAGATTTTTCAGAGAGCACTGGGGCTGATGGCAGCAGCGTCAACTTTAATACCGCTAGGGCTCCTTCACATGCACCCTATAGTTCCAAACAGCTACCTCAGTGCTCTGGCAGCATGGACAGTAGATCAAAAATACATGGACATGTTCCAGATTTCCAAATGAAAGGAAATCATGACAGATGTGTCCAAGCACGGGTTCAGGCATGCAGTGCAATGGTAAACCAGCTTTCGGCATATGGACGGAGGTAAAGAAAGCATGTCACATCAATTGAAATTAAAGCACTTTCTTTCAATACAGCGCTACTACTTGCTCTGGCTTCAGTGAAGCAACTAGTTATTATGCAGGTGCTTTAGGTTACCTCTGCCTGTTTGGGGTGTAAGCCAGGTGACTTCAGAGTACATTTAAACCTACAAATTTAATGGACCTAAAGTGTGCTGAAAGTGCTTTCGACACCATTCAGAGCTCAGGTAATACGGCTATCAGTCTTTTCTTACGAGGGGCTAGCTGAACAGTCTTCACACATCTTGTGCCTTGTTAGGGCACTGTATATCTATATTCATCACTATAGCCAGAATATTGCCTTTAAAGCAGCCTTTTGGGGTCAAACTAAAGGTTTCCTCTATTGAAAGCGTTTTATACATCGGGTTGTGGATGCATTTCATTGGCTTATGAATCTCAGGGCTTGCACTGCCCAATTGGAGTAAGAACCTATTCTACCAGAGAAATGGCTTCCTGCTTTGTGTGAGCAAATGTTGTGTCCATCTAGGTCATTTGCATGGTGTTAGGATGGACCTCGCCTAATAATACTTTTGCTAGGTTTTATAACCTGGATGTATTTACGCCCATCGTGCAGCATTGTCACGGGAACATCCAAGCTGAAGGTTATGAGGAAATTAGATCGCTCCCTTACAAGTGCATTCCAATGTCACGCACGGGCCCTGCTCACTCCAAGGGGATAGGGATGATCACTTCCATTTGAAACTTGCCTGTGAACCGTTCGATTCACAATATGCATTACCATTACACCCTTATTGGACACTGTTCCCCAGAGAGTCAGTTATTGATCCAGTGTCAGTGTCAAATGATTGAGAAATTTCTCAGGTTGCGTAACTATTTTTTCACAAGATGAGCGAATGAGACATTGCGTACAAACTTCTAAAATGTACTTGCCTTCAGTGAAAATATTCTGAGAAATTTGGTGAAACAACACGCTTTATGCATATA
>JAPDDN010000141.1:0-43959 GCA_027422405.1 Ptychobarbus kaznakovi
TCAAGCATCTTATACAGTCAACTGAAAAGTCAGAAGCTTTAATTAAAACCAATTACAGTTGAACTGTTCCTAGCATTTCAACACAAGTATTTAGTTACTACTTATACTTGTTTACTTACAATATGGAAATGAATGCTGCCTGTATCCTCTCTGGGAAACGTTTCAACTTCCTAAGCAATTCAGCAACAACATAATTTATGCAAAATGTAATATTGTAACTTCTGTCAGTGTTTTGCTAATTAAAACCGATGATAGCTAAGGCAACTATGAAGGTAAAGAACTGCCAGCTTTAATGTGAATGTATTTACCTCTATAGCCATGAACTATATATGAATACATGCTGTCTCCCATTATAGAAGACCAAAGGCAATTAGACATTTGGCTGCTGACTTTTTCTTGGCCAGGTGTGTCATTGCATCATTAGCTTCTACACGAAACGCTTAAGAGCTGATTTTATGAATTTGCATTTGCAGTCTGTTGTTGTTGTCTCTCAACTATAGATTTCAGGGTGAGGCTTTCACGAGGATGTCACCTTTCAATTTGTGCATTTGTCTGGTTGAGTCAGTAAGGTGCGTATTTATTTAGCAGGAGAACAGCATTTGTTCAATTCATCATTCTTTGTAAGATGGCAGTGTGTTTAAATCCAGGCTGAACAATCTCAATCCCCTCGCCACATCTCCCTCCCTCTCTTACCCCCGTCATTTCTCGCTCTCCTTTTCCAAACGTGCCCTGCATGAGAAGTGAGGTAGACAATTGAGTCTCAATTTCTCTGTGCCGCTTTCATGTCCTGTTTCATCATGACACTATTTTTCACCGTTCTTTTCAAATTTCGGATTCTCTTTTCCACTGATTTGCATTTGAACCGCAACATTCTATCACCTTCCTTTCCGTTCATCTTCATTTCATTCTCTTTTCATTTGCCAGTTCTTTCAAACCACAAACCTGACTTCCTCTAACACTTTAATCCCAACTCATTCCTTTAGCGGACACAATTCTTTAATAGTCCTGAATGCAAATACAAAAAATAAATAAAAAAGAATGCAGTGATAGTCTGCTTTCTGACTGCTGATGTCCAATACCATCAATGACCTCTGCCACATCCATCAGTCTGATTCTGATAAGCTGAATAGCTGGAACTGTTGGGTGCCAACTGTAAGGATTAAGGATGTAATGGTTAATTTGTTTTCTTGATAGAAGATTTGAAAAGCTGATGCAACTGCATTGATCTTAAAATATGATTTTTGATTTACAGAGGTTTCATGTTATTCGTAACATTCATTTAGATTTAAATTTAAAATAATAATAATAATGCAATGAAAATGAAAATGCTAAATTAATCATGACCTCTTGACACGTATAATCAATTCAAACTTTAGGAACTGTACTGCCTTTAAAGGGATAGTTGACCCAAAAATGAAAATTATGTCATCATTTACTCACCCTCAAGTAGTTCCAAACCTGTAAGAATTTCTTTGTTCTGCCGAACACAAAGGAAGATATTTTGAAGAAAGTTTGTAATCAGGCTGTTTTGGGGCACCATTGACTTCCAGTAAAAGCATAGTAAAAAATAGTAAGCATTTAGTAAACCAAACTACTACTAAAAAATTGTTTCATTTTAAACTAAACTATTTGTAAATAATTAATAATGACTTTGGTATGTATTTTCTTACAATAAAGTATAATTTCATTCTTCCTACTTAAAAATGTAATGTTAAAATCAATGTATTTACTTTATAGTTATTTGTCAAAATGACAAGAAATTGTGGAAATTGTTTTTACACCATTGAATGTAGGCCCCATTTTATTTTAGAGTTGTTTAGATTAGTTTATTGTATTGTATTAGTTTAGCGTATTGAAATGAACAGCCAGCTAAACACAGACAAAAATTACTGAGCTTTTCCTGTAATAATAAAATTATTTAGTTTTTTGTTAAATGCATAATTTAAATGTCAGCTGCAATTTTAAAGGTCCCATATTGTACACCTTTCTGGAGTTTTGTTTTAAGTACTGATGTCCTTAAGAATAGATATCTGTGGTATAAGTACCAAAAACCATCTCAGTATATTTTTACAGCTCTTTTCTTAGGAGCTCTGCTGAAAACAGATCGATATGTCCTGTCTAATTAATATTCATGAGCCTCTCTTCTGATTGTCCTGTTGTTTTCTGAGTGACGCGCGGCTAGGTCAACCACAAGCAGTGTTGGGAAGGTTACTTTGGAAATGTAATAGGTTACAGATTACAAGTTACCCTACTTAAAATGTAATAAGTAGTGTAACTTTTCAATTACTTTATAAAAGTAAAGTAACTGATTACATTTGATTACTTTTTGATTACTTTTCTAAATTTCTAATGTTTTCAACTGTCAATCATTTTCAAACATGCAAAGCAGGCAGGGTTAACCTTACAGTAGTGCTCAACACTGACTACTGTCAGACTTTCCAAATCCTTCATCACTTGAATTAAGATGATAATATTATAATTTTAAAGGAGACAGTGGATGCAAAATATCTTAATTTGCATATAAATATGTCTTTGCAGTGTGGACACAATCACCCTACAATGGTAAAAATGAACTCCTTTTTCAATCCCCCCAAAAGCCTAAACAGTCTCAATTATCAAGCCATTTTGATTTTGTAGTGAATAACCAGCACTCTCTCCGTCCTCAATACCACGACTTAAGTGAGACCCCTGTGCAAGGCACCGAATCCCCAACTGCTCCCCGGGCGCCGCAGCATAAAAGGCTGCCCACTGCTCCGGGTGTGTGTTCACGGTGTGTGTGTGTTCACGGTATGTGTTTGTGCACTTGGATGGGTTAAATGCAGAGCACAAATTCTGAGTATGGGTCACCATACTTGGCCACACATCACTTCACTTTCACAAAATTAGTTTATTTCTGGCTGCGTAAATCATTTTACTCCAGACTGCTTTCTGAATGAGGGACAATTCAAGGCAAGTTTTGTTAAAAAGTTCAAACTAAAGGATGGATCAGCAACCATTGTTCGTGATCCAGCTACACATCCAGAAGAAGTAAGTTTGACACTTTATATTTTTTATGATTATCTGCAAATCGCCTTTGCTCTTCCACAGAAGAGAGGGGCGGATGAGCAGAGCTCATTAACATGTAAAGAGATATGCACCGAAACGAGTCGCTGTGTTCTTTTACACACCCACCGAGACCATTTCAAGATTACCCTAAAGAATCATACCCACTTGTGGAAAATGGGCATCTGATGTCCTCTTTGAAGCACAGCCACCTCAAAATCAGACTTACTTCAAAATCATTATGAGGTTAATACAGATTTAAACATACAAAACACAAGAAATATTTTAATAGCTATGATACTGATTTTGAAATCAAATCTTTGCATAGCTATGACAGGAAACACTGGAATCTAATGATGCCTTAGAAAAAAACTGTTTATCTTAAAAAAAAAGACATATACATAAACCCATATAGGAAATTTAAGACTTATTGGATAAGCATGTTATAGACTTCTGAAACATTGGTATTTCATATTTTAGAGCAGTCACTGCAATTAATGAAATAAATAAATTAAATCTGTATGTGGGAGTGTGTGTGAAAAAATCAGATGTAACCCTCTTTGTAATCCTTAACATTTTCATAAGTAACTGTAATTTAATTACACATCTTTTCTTAGTAACTGTAACTAATTACAATTACTTTAATTTTGTAATTAAATTACGTAATTCCGTTACATGTAACTATTTACTCCCCAACACTGACCACAAGTAACTAGGAACATGTAGGGCCAACGTCAAAATTATGTCACAGCGCTAGCTGCAAGCCTACAAAACAAACCCCAAGTAGATATCGCTGCAGCCCGGAGACCCGCTAGTGGGAGGAGCTTACGCGAAGAACAGCAAGTGGGTGGAGCTTGAGTACCGCAGGTGGGAGGAGCTTACGCGAAGAACAGCAAGTGAGAGGGGCTTATGCTTGATTTCATCGTAGTTTAAAATTCTATAAATTTAATGCATTTTCATAGTAGTTTAAACTTAAATTCTTAGTTTTGTCATTGTGTGTATCCAATACCATTCACTGTCAACGTTGAAATCACATCTTATTCTTAGTTTTGTCACACTTTGTGATGGTGTCATTTTAAACCCTTTAACTGTAATGTAATTAACGCATATTTCGGGATATATGATATTTTACTTCAATAATTCTTCTACAGTAGCCTACCAAGGAACATTAAAGTGAGATGCAGTTGCACTTAGGAGGAAATGTGTGACACAAAGAAAATGTTGAATACCTGTACTGCATATTTTTTATTTTTCAAAAAAAAAAATCAAATTACAGCAAATGAAAGACTAATGTTCTTCAGAACATGTTACACAAATGAATATATTAATTTAAAATCTCAGGGTGGATAAATTATTTTATTTCTGATTAATCAAATTATGTACAATCATTCATTCAGCACAATAGACATGCATGCAGTGGACACTGCTAAATCCCGGATGCATTGCTTCTGAGTAACTTCCACGGAGCTCGCCTCTCTTGCCCTTCCCAACATAACCTGTGGTGGGTACACAAGAAGCACAATGAGCATTAAGGTTAACCCACATTTAAAACATTCTCCCCATACCATCCAAGATATCCATGACTTTATTCTCTTGTTGAACATGTACAAACATTTCAAGAATAATTTCTCAGCTCTGTGGGTCTATGCTATGCAAGTAAATGGTGTCCAGAAATGTCAAGGGACGACATTAGGCCAAGTAAATTAGACTTTATAACTATTTTAAAATGAAGTATTCCTTTCCTTTTAAAAAACACTAGACAAAACGCTAGTTTATTCACCAATAATTTACACAAAACTGATTATTGATTATTATTAGTATATATATATATATATATATATATATATATATATTACATTGTGGATTAGGAGATTAGGAGATGTGTTCTAGTGCTTTTGAAAATGCTTTTTTTACATTATTCTTTAGAAAATTACACTGTGAAAAGTGAACAGTTTGATCAACTGATTGAAAAAATACTTTAATTTGTAACACCTAAAAAATAATAATATTTGTAATATATTAAGTTGAAAGAAAATGATTTACCAATTTAAGTATTTTGTTAAGTTGATCCAACTGTTCACTTTTTACAGTGTTTCTATCATAGACTGTATAAAACAGGTATCTATTTACAAATGTTTAAGACATTTACTCTTTATAAATCAGTGCAGTCCAAATTAAAAAAAAAAAAACATTACGGTAACACTTTCTATGAAGCCCATATTTATAATGCATTATAAGGGTATTCTTAAGGCATTATAATCGATGCATAATGCATTATAAAAAATACGTATAATATGTTATATCGCCTTATAAATAATCATAACAAAAATTATAATACATTATAAAGCTTATGCATTTGTGCTTATAACTGTTACGATTATGATTATTTGAGTGTTCCCTGTGAGGCTAATATTCATTTTGATGAGAGCTAGTTAATAATTTCAACAAAAAAAGCTATGTTTATATGTTAGGTTACATTTAATTTTGATGTCCCCTTAGTCTATTGACTATAAGCAACTTTGCAACTACATGTCAACTAACTCTCATTAGAGTATTAGTAGGCTCAGGTTAAGGTTAGGGTAGGTACAATGTGGATGTACTTGCAAAGTTACTTATAGTCAGTTTGTCTGTGGGGGAACCATCAAAATAAAGTGTTAGCATATATTTAGCAGACATACTACTAATACTCCAATGACTGCTAGTTGACATGGAGTTGCAGAGTTAACAACAGCTGTCTAAAGGGTACTATCAAAATAATCAAACTGATATTAAAATAAAAATAGTTCAAAGCAATCTGATATCTGATCTTATGGCTGTTTGAGAGAATTTTTTTTGCTACTATTGTTACTATACTTATTATAAGTGGTCATTGATGGCTTTAAGTAAAGTAGCATAAGAAAAGTGGCAAGATATGAGACTTATAATACATTATAACTATGAGAAATATAATCCATTGTAACTTAAGTGGATGCAATGTGTCCACTTTGTGTTATAACATCATCATACTCTTAAAAGCTATAATCAGTAAGTATTATAATATATTAAACTGTTATTTTATATATTGTTTTTTTTTATAATGCATTAGGCATTCATTATAATGCCTTCAAATACCCTTATAATGTATTGTATGGGCTTCACAGAAAGTGTTACCAAAATTATAATACCTTGCAATTACATTACCTGCTTATGGTCTTCGGTATCCATAACCTGGAGGGCAAATTAGTTATTTGTAGAAAAAAATATATATTGTCAGGCACATTACAGATTGTAAACTGTGTGTGATACTAAGACAACGTTGTACAAAAGCCCCCAAGAAAATGCATTATTCACAGTAATTGTGAATACTTTTGTGAATGCTTGTAATACTTTTTCGTTTTACAAAACAAAACAAACAACAATTGGACATCACGCTTACCTCTTCCACTCACCGCCGTGTCCACTACCGCCTCCGGGAGCGTGAACCGATAAAACAACCCACATGACATCAAACAAACCAATCAGAATCTTCTGTTGGTTTGTACAGCCCACTTGCGGCTTAAGTCCCACCCACTTGCGGCTGGCTCCGACTTCCGTTTATACCCATCTCAAACAAAGGGAAAACTGCCCATTCAAACCAGCGCAGATGCAGCTAAGTAACATATGGAGCTTAAAATATAATCTTGTTGCGATGTTGGGTGCCAGAATCGACATAATACAGCCTCAAATTAGAAATTTGATCGTATACCTGCTGCCACTGCCAGACAAAAAAAACGTCGAGATCTGTGGTTAAACACGATAAAAACGAGTGGACTGGACAGAAACGAAAGTCAAACATAATCGCCTTTGCGGTGCACGCTTCTTATCAGAAAAGGTTCAATAAAGTATTGTCTTTTGGTGTTATGGGACCTCAGTAAAGATAGTTTGCAGTTCGATATTCAGATTTATTTAGGCTATAAATACGCAGTGCGCTGTCATAGAAATGCAAAGAATACTGAATTACATTCTCCATGATTTGTGAATTCATATGACAGTGTCCACCGGGCCGAAATCAGTTTTTTTTTCGTAGGGACCCTTCGTTTTAAAATGGTTATAGCTCCAAAAATTGGACACTTGGAAGACTGAAACCAGCGTCATCTTCTCCAGCTTGATCTGTGAATTTTTTCACAGAAAAGCTTTTGTCCACAGACCCCTTGGTAAGTCCGCTATAAGGAAAGTGAAAGAGGCGTTATTCATGTTTAAACGTCTACTGCCAATAAACTCGCAGACGGCTGGAATAAAAAAATATTGTTTTAGCTCGAGTTCGATTTGTGAAAACTTTCACAATCGCATTTTATCGCGTGGCAGTGTTTCTCTTTGCTCTGGCCCCTTTTCTTATATAACAATGTGACATGGCGCTGTTGAATAAGGGCCATAATGTAAAATATAAATATATAGTCTATATATATTTGTTTTAGCCAGAAACATATATGACATATATGTTAAATTTGTTGCAAACAAAGAAGCTCAATGAAAAATATTTTGTTAATAAAATAAATAAATTTAGTTTCAACCTTTACATACCAAAGTATATTTCTAAATGGGTTTTTCAGGGGCAAGAAAATGCATTTTGTTGGACTGTCAAATGCTTTTAAAAAATATATATTATGTATTAAAATACTTATTCAATAAATATAAAAAAATAATGGCACAAGAGTATTGGTAGAAAAATGATATTTAAGTAATTTTTTTTTATTATTAAAAAATATATTAATTAGATATTATATATTTATTAGTATATATTTGATGTATGTTTTATTTACCTAAATATATGTTATTTAGGGAAATGTAGCAATTGTTTTTTTTACATGTTTTTTAAAATGTATTTAAAATGTACAAATATATTTTCAAAGATATGCAAATTTGGGTCAGCTGACCCTTCTCTGAGTCATGAACATCACTATTCTGATCTGTGAAAACTTTCACAGTTCAGTACGGGTCAGCTGACCCTACCCTGGGTCACTAACATCACTATTCTGATCTGTGAAAACTTTCAGAGGTAAGTATGGGTCAGCTGACCCTACCCTGGGTCACTAACATCACTATTCTGATCTGTGAAAACTTTCACAGTTCAGTACGGGTCAGCTGACCCTTCCCTGGGTCACTAACATCACTATTCTGATCTGTGAAAACTTTCACAGTTCAGTACGGGTCAGCTGACCCTTCCCTGAGTCACTAACATTAATATTCTGATCTGTGAAAACTTTCACAGTTCAGTACGGGTCAGCTGACCCTTCCCTGGGTCACTAACATCACTATTCTGATCTGTGAAAACTTTCAGAGGTAAGTAGGGGTCAGCTGACCCTACCCTGGGTCACTAACATCACTATTCTGATCTGTGAAAACTTTCAGAGGTAAGTAGGGGTCAGCTGACCCTACCCTGGGTCACTAACATCACTATTCTGATCTGTGAAAACTTTCAGAGGTAAGTAGGGGTCAGCTGACCCTACCCTGGGTCACTAACATCACTATTCTGATCTGTGAAAACTTTCACAGTTCAGTACGGGTCAGCTGACCCTTCCCTGGGTCACTAACATCACTATTCGGATCTGTGAAAACTTTCACAGTTCAGTACGGGTCAGCTGACCCTTTCCTGAGTCACTAACATTACTATTCTGATCTGTGAAAACTTTCACAGTTCAGTACGGTTCAGCTGACCCTTTTCTGAGTCACTAACATTACTATTCTGATCTGTGAAAACTTTCACAGTTCAGTACGGGTCAGCTGACCCTTCCCTGAGTCACTAACATTAATATTCTGATCTGTGAAAACTTGAAAAGCTGACCCGTACTGAACTGTGAAAGTTTTCACAGATCAGAATAGTGATGTTAGTGACCCAGGGAAGGGTCAGCTGACCCGTACTGAACTAATGACCCAAATAAAACATACATCAAATATATTACTAATAAATATAATATCTAATTAATATATTTTTTTAATAAAAAATTTTTTTTACTTAAATATATTTTCTACCAATACGTCTTGGGCCATTTTTTTTTTATATATTTTTGAAAATGTATTTTAAATACAGAAATATATATTTTTAAAAGCATTTGACAGTCCAACAAAATGCATTTTCTTGCCCCTGAAAAACCCATTTAGAAATATACTTCGGTATGTAAAGGTTGAAACTAAATTTATTTATTTTATTAACAAAATATTTTTCATTGAGCTTCTTTGTTTGCAACATATTTAACATATATGTCATATATGTTTCTGGCTAAAACAAATATATATAGACTATATATTTTTAGCATTATGGCCCGTTATTCAACAGCGCCATGTCACATTGTTATATAAGAAAAGGGGCCAGAGCAAAGAGAAACACTGCCACGCGATAAAATGCGATTGTGAAAGTTTTCACAAATCGAACTCGAGCTAAAACAATATTTTTTTATTCCAGCCGTCTGCGAGTTTATTGGCAGTAGACGTTTAAACATGAATAACGCCTCTTTCACTTTCCTTATAGCGGACTTACCAAGGGGTCTGTGGACAAAAGCTTTTCTGTGAAAAAATTCACAGATCAAGCTGGAGAAGATGACGCTGTTTTCAGTCTTCCAAGTGTAAATTTTTGGAGCTATAACCATTTTAAAACGAAGGGTCCCTACGAAAAAAAACTGATTTCGGCCCGGTGGACACTGTCATATGAATTCACAAATCATGGAGAATGTAATTCAGTATTATTTGCATTTCTATGACAGCGCACTGCGTATTTATAGCCTAAATAAATCTGAATATCGAACTGCAAACTATTTTTACTGAGGTGTTATGGGCGCGTCTGAACATTTGCATCTCACGACTATGCTGTGTATGAAACAATGTCTGTGTGCATGTGTGTAAAACAACAAACTGGCGATTTATAATAATTTGTAATTGTATACAAGTACAGTGTTGTGATTAATTGTGGCTGAAATAATAATGTAGCTGTAAAAATAGTTGCCGGCTGAAATTGAAATGTATTTTTATCTTCATCATGACCAGATAGACACGTGAGTTTGTCTTTACTATACATGTTAGACGTGCTCCACCTCATAGTAACAGTCCTGTCAGATCATCCATCCCTTGAGTGAGAGTGTAACGTTACAGGTCAGCAGGGCTGGACTGGGACAAAAAAATATGCCGTGGCATTTTTTGGTCCAGGTGGCACACCACTACTTATCACTATATATATATATATATATATATATATATATATGATATACACTACCAGTCAAAAGTTTTTGAACAGTAAGATTTTTGCTGTTTTTTTAAAGAAGTCTCTTCTGCTCAACAAGCCTGCATGTATTTGATCATAAATACAGCAAAAGCAGTAATATTGTGAAATATTTTCACAATTTAAAATAACTGTTTTCTATAAAATGTAATTTATTCCTGTGATTTCAAAGCTGAATTTTCAGCATCATTACTCCAGTCACATGATCCCTCAGAAATCATTAAAATATTATGATTTGCTGCTCAAAAAAACATTTATTATTATTCTTATGTTGAAGACAGCAGAGCATAATAGTTTTTTCAGGTTTCTTTGATGAATAGAAAGCTGAGAAGAACAGCATTTATCTTAAATATAAATCTTTTGTAACATTATAAATGTCTTTATCATAATTTTTTATCAATCTAAAGCATTCATTTCTATAATTCCCCCCCCCCAACAAACAACAAAAAAATTATACTGACTCCAAGCTTTTCAATGATATAGTGGATAAGTTACATTGAGTAGGAATTTGGCCCCTCAATAAATTCTAATCTTAATTACATGATTTTATCATTAATTCATATAATTAGTCACCAATAATTATGTAGCAATATTTTCTGAGAAAAAGCCCAAATAGAATGCCCCAAATAAACAATTAAAAGATGAATTGTCCTTTTAGACAGTGACGTAGACAACACAAAAAAGTGGCCTTTCAAAACATTAATGTTATATGTTTTAATTCTATGACTCTCCTCATTAATTCATTCTTGCATTCTGTCTGGAATATGCTTCTAGCCTCTGCATCATATTTGTATTAAAAGTGATAGTTCACCCAAAAATTAAGATTCTCATGTCGTCCCAGGTATTTATGACTTTCTTTCTTCAGATGAACACAAGCTAATATTTTTAGTCCGTGTAATGCAAGGGGACATGACCACTTCAAGAACCACAAAAAGTGAACACGACGGTCAAGTTAAAAATATTGATTCCTTTACAGGGGTTGCATGAGTTACTGTCATATTCACTTTGTGTAGTTTTTGGACGTCCCATACTTGTCTTATAAGAAGAAAGAGTACTTTTTACACCTCTGTGTTTCTGTCTGTCATCACTCTTTCTGCTCTACTGTTTGAATGAAAAGTCTATAATTATTTTTTACTTCAAAGCTGATTTTACACATTAATTTTCATGCTAAGAACTAGGGGTTGAACGACTTCTGAACGACTGAAAGTCGAAGTCGACAAATCGCTGATGACGTCATTAATGAACAAATAAGTCTGGAGCTGTGACAAACACCTTGTGCACAGCTATGAAATATGACACAGTGCTGCCCACATGACTATTGTACCTATTACATCTTATTTTTTATCAGTTCTTTAGTCTTCGGGTCGTTATATTTCTCACAGATCCCTGCTCGTTCTAAATCTGATACAGATAAGTAGTACAGTAAAGATTACATTCATATGAATGAATGCATTAGTTAGAGCAATTGCGTGTGTGAATGAATTCTACCTGGCAGCGTCTCTCTACTAGTAGTGAAGCTGTGGGATTTAGTTATTAAGAAATATATGCTTGAACTTTTCAGTTTCTAAGCTATTTTACAGAGAAATCAAAGAACAGTGTTGACAATACATTTTCGTGCTGAATGATTCTGTGCATGCGATCTGCGCGTGATGTATTGTGTACGCACTACTGTCTGTAGCCTATGTGTGTGCGTTACAGTGCAGCAGCGCATTAGATTAGAACATGATTAACTTACCTGTACAATAAGCGGTTTAAAACGTGCATTCTGCCGTTCAATTTCCAGCATCTAGTAATATAATCACACATGTCTTGTGGATGCGCATTCAAAGTATGAATTAGTTGTTAGCATATATTTAGCAGACATACTACTAATACTCCAATGACTGCTAGTTGACATGAAGTTGCAGAGTTAACAACAGCTGTCTAAAGGGTACTATCAAAATAATCAAACTGATATTAAAATAAAAATAGTTCAAAGCAATCTGATATCTGATCTTATGGCTGTTTGAGATACATTTTTTTGCTACTATTGTTACTATACTTATTATAATTGGTCATTGATGGCTTTAAGTAAAGTAGCATAAGAAAAGTGGCAAGATATGAGACTTATAATACATTATAACTATGAGTAAATATAATCCATTGTAACTTAAGTGGATGCAATGTGTTCACTTTGTGTTAGAATTAAGAATTAGAATTAGTTTGTAATTTTAACTGTTTGGAAACGGAGCATAAATGTGGATTTATTATCCTATTGCGCCTTCTATAAGACCAGCGACTAGTCGACTTAAAGCGTCATGGCAGAGCACTGAAGTCGATTAGTCTGTGCAACCCCTACTAAGTACTAGTACTAAGTAATACCAAAAACTATAGAATACCCAAGACATGTCACTTGTATTGTTTTGAATGGGGAAAAATGCAACGCTTAATATGGCCGCTCAATTGCAGCAAACCCCGCCTTCTGAATGAAAGAGCAAATCGGTAAAGTCAGCGCGTCACTGCAGATGCCGTTAGAAGTCCCGATTGCTATAGAAACAGTCAGCGCTCTCAAATGCGCGCTCAGGACTGCAGCATGCGCACTGGCTGATCTAGCCTGAGAAATAAGCTTTTTATAACGCTATTTGAGCAAAAGAAACAACATTTATGACACAGTTGTCCGATTTCATTGGTCATTTCAAATATATTTGCTTATATTATTATTTATTAAGTCTACAGTATACTGTCCTGCACATTTTATTTTATCTTATATTTTATTCTTTTTTATTTTTATTATTATTTTGTATTTTTTACTTCATTTTTTTCATACCTATATTTATGTATATTCTCTTGTGTTTGTGTTACATGTAATTGCACTGTCCATGGAGCGGACCTGACTTACATTTCACTGCTGGTTATATTCTGTATAATTGTATATGTGACGAATAAAAATCTTGAATCTTGTAAATTTAATCGTAAGCAGTTAGTGAACAGTTTTGGAGAATTCGATGTTTCCCCATTTAAAGAGATATGAGTAGCACTTGGATGCCCGAGAGGCATCTCAAAGATGGCCGCCGAGTGACATGACTTGTCTTAAAGAGACTTTGGAAATACTAGTAAATATTTGTAGAAACTGTATTAGTTACATTGCTAATTAAAACCGTAACACTTTATTTTGAAAGTCAACTGTGATCAATAACTAATGAATACTGATACAGTCTATTAATAATCTAATGACTAGAAGATATACTTCTGTATATAATATTAATATTGCAAGTTTCAGTAGTTCTATGAAATAGAACCTATGTATGGACATAAAGACGTGAAGCATTATTTCCAAACATTGTCGCTCCAAGCAAGGTGATGCATGGTATTGTGATTGTGAATTTTGATGTAATATAGTGCACTATAATGGAATTTGCCCATAATCATAGCCTCAGGAAGTAAAAAAAAGTAATACATTAATTCAGAAATACATTTTTTTTAAATGTCCCTGTACATGCAATTAACTGTAGTTTCCAACTTAAATGATGCTATTGGCAGTAAAACACAAAAAACGTGTATTCATTTTCATTTGAAAACCTACATTTGAGCAGTTATGTTATGTCCTACTTTTACCATAGTGCGTTATTTGTAAACTAATACTTTTGAAGTTTGCATCACATAACCAGCTCTATATGTACATCACATAACCAGCTCTAATTTTCTGTTGTAGTAAAGTGTTACAGCAATAAACTTGAGTCATGATAAAAGAACTCAAAGACTTGTAGAAGCCAACATGACAAAATGCTGCCAGATTTGCATTAATCTGTTTTTGCTCATAAAACGTTTTTAGCCCCACTCAATTTGAACCTGAAATTGTTGCAAAACATTGCAAGCAGCAGCATAATATACATGTTATAATAACACATTTTGCCAAAATGTCTCCATAGGAATGTTTTTTTCCAATAAGCCTCAACTGAAAATGCCACTAGACCAACTAGATACTTAATATTCATGTTCTTGCACTTCAATGCAAATATTGTCAAATAATGTAATTTATCAGTTTTATATTAAATATTCATCTATCCATCAAGCCATGCCCTACGTAGGGTCTCAGGAATGCTGGAGCCCATCATCTCAGGCATAGAATATATATTCTGCTTTGTCTGTTAATAATCTTGATTTCATTGGATAATTATATTGGATAACTCATGCAATGCTGCCTTACAATTTACCTACAATGCCTGAACATGTTGTCTATGTAGGCAGCTCACTAGGTTTCAAAATAGATTTTATTTAGACATGCTAATTTGTCAATAACTGCTTATATAATATGGACGATAAGGATCCAAATCAATTGACAATTCTGGTGGTTCCAAGTAATCGGAAAACAGGACAACAAAGACTAATGTACCATTTTAAGTTTGACTTGGACAAGACTAGATGAAACTTCTAAATTATCTAAGCTAACGGAATGTGTTAAAAATGTATAAGATTGGATGACCAATCATTTTCTCCTTTTAAACTCAGATAAGACAGAGATATTCCTCGTTCCTTTTCATTCCGCTTTTGTGATGACTTCACAGACACCTTTAACAAGGTGTGCTTGTCCCTGTCCCTGGAGTCATTTTTACCTGACTTGGATGCTGAACAGCATCTTAGTCTGTTTAATACTGCCTGCTCAGAGGTTTTGAATACCACTGCTCCTCTTAAACCTAAGAAGTCAAAACCTAAAACCGAACCATGGCTCAGTGATAACATCCGCTGAGGCAAGCTTGTAGAAGATCTGAACGGAAATGGAAAAAGGACAAATTGCAAATTTCATATGAAATGCTTAAAGACTGCCTTGCTAATTTTCAGAAAGCAGTGAAATCTGCTAAGTCTAAATATTTTTCTAATTTAATTGCAAAGAATCATCATAGCTCTAAAGCCTTATTTTCTGTTATAAATTCTGTGTTAAACCCTCTTGTAAATGTGATTTCAAATCCCTCAGTGTCATCATGTGAAGGTTTCTCAAGGTTTTTCTGTGATAAGATTACTACTCTGAGATCTCAGCTGCAACCACTTGCTAATGTGTCGCCTGAATTTTGTTGCTCTTCAGCTATATGGAGTGATTTTGATCCAGTTTCTCTCCAGTCTCTCAAAGAAACTATTGACCATTTGAAACCTTCCTTTTGCTCTCATGATGTTCTCCCTCCACGTATTTTAAAACAGATTTTCGACTCAGTTGGACCTAGTTTGGTGTCGTTTATGAATAAATGTCTAGTTTCAGGGGCTATTCCTGATAGCCTCAAAGAAGCTACTGTGACACCTCTTCTTAAGAAATCTTCTCTTGATACTAGTAATTTTAATAATTTTCGACCCATCTCAAATCTTCCATTTATTACAAAAGCACTGGAGAAAACTGTGTTCATTCAGCTACAGTCTTTCCTTAGTGCAAATAATATTTTTGAAACATTCCAGTCTGGTTTTAAGCCTCTGCATAGCACAGAGTCTGATTTACTACGGGTCCTTAATGATACATTGTTGGCAACTGACTCTGGTGACTATGTTATCCTAATTCTGTTAGACTTAACCTCGGCTTTTGATACTGTTGATCATAAAACTCTTTTATCTCGACTAGAATATTTTGTGGGTATCCAGGGAACTGTTCTTAGCTGAAAAATATAAGTTTCTCTGTCAGATTGGGTATTTTTTCTTCATTGCCCGCTAAACTTTCCTGTGGAGTGCCCCAGGGTTCTATTCTCGCACCCATTCTTTTTTCTTTGTATTTACTTCCTTTGGGCTCTATTTTCAGAAAGCATTGTGTATAATTTCATTGCTATGCAGATGATACCCAAATTTATCTACCTTTGAAACGAGATAAACATGCTGCTCTGGAATCTCTTTTTGCATGCCTGGATGAAGTGAAAACATGGTTTTCTCATTTTTTTAAATTTCTGAATGAATCAAAGACCGAGGTTATAGTCTTTGGCCCTAGTGAAAGCTCAGGGAGCAAGTATCGATCTGGACTACCTTGCTCCTTTTACTTCTTCCTGTATTAAGAACCTAGGTGTTTTCTGGGATCAGAGTCTTACATTTGATAAACAAATAAATGCGGTTATTAGTTCCTGTTTTTTTCAGTTGCACCTTCTCTCCAAAATTAAATATTTTCTCTCTATGAAAACTTTAGAGATTGCTATCCATGCGCTCATTACGACTCGCTTGTATTACTGCAACTCTCTCTATCGCGGCATTTCTAACTCTTCCATCGCTTGCCTCCAATTATTACAAAATGCAGCTGCTAAATTCCTCAAAGGACAATGTAAATTTTATCATGTTACTCCAATTCTAAAATCGTTACATTGGTTACCTGTGCATCTTAGAATTGAGTTAAAAATACTTCTCTATGTTTTTAAATCTATAAATAATCTGGCACCGAGCTATTTATCTGATCAACTTTATCCATACAATCCTACTCGAAATCTGAGGTCTGGTGATCAAAGACTTCTCTCTGTCCCCAGATCAAGGCTAAAGCATAGAGGGGATAGAGTCTTTGCAGTTACTGGCCCTAGGCTGTGGAACAGCCTTCCAGCCTACATTGGATCGGCACAGTCTTTAACTGTTTTTAAATCATCTCTTAAAACCTATTTATTTTCTTTGGCTTTTAATTCACTGTGAGCTTATGGTATGAATCTGTGGGTTGTCCTGTGTTTTATGTATTTGTTTGTTCAGCACTTTGGTCAGCCATGCTTGCTGTTTTTAAATGTGCTATATAAATAAAACAAACTTGAAACTTGAACTTAGATATTACTTATTGGACCAAAAAACAGTACACAGAATCTCTTGGATCACAATTTGCAACTAGACAGATGTCCTGTTCCTTCCTCTACAGTCAAAAATATGGGTGTTGTATTAGACAGCAACTTATCTTTTGAAAAGCATATTTCCCATGTTACAAAAACAGCATTCTTCCATCTTAGAAACATTGCCAAGCTACAGAACATGTTAAGAGTTTCAGATGCAGAAAAGCTAGTTCATGCATTCATGACCTCTAGACTGGACTATTGTAATGCACTGCTAGGTGGATGTCCTGCATCTTCAATAAACAAGCTACAGATAGTAAAAAATGCTGCGGCTAGAGTCCTTACCAGGTCAAGAAAATGTGATCATATTAATCCAATTTTACAGTCTCTGCACTGGCTACCTATTAAGTTTCGTATCAGTTACAAAATATTATTACTTACCTATAATAATGAATTTAATTGAATTGGACATCAGGTCTGTCAATAGCGGGATCAGAGTAAGCTAGCCAGAGAGAGTCGGATAGAAAGAGATAACGCAGAGAGGGCTCTTACTTCTGACACCAAAGCCGAGAAGGTGCTGTTTCAGCTCTGAGGGAGATCTGGCAGTGAAAGCTAATGGACTCCACATTGACTCACTGGATCTCTTTCCTGCTGTTTGACTGTTGATTGCCAGGCTGTGAGTATGCTTCTTCTCATTGGGTTGGTGTTTGAGAATTAGTGAGATACAACACTGTACATCCTGAGCGGTTTTATTCCAGAGGAGTGACAGCTCATGCAGAATGTTCAGGAAAATTGGGATTCGTAGGGAGGTTCCACGAGTAAAAAGATTTGTCAGGAAGTGCTTGAAACATTTTAATAAACAATAAAAAAAATTCAATAAAATGGCCTTCAGGATGGAAAAACTGTAAGATATCACACCCACGTTCCTTGTGAATTCCAACTAACCACATCGGCTGCAAGCCAGTATTTCAAAGCCTCTTTCATGGCCTGCAAGCTTGCAAAATATCTGACTTCTCTACCTCACTCAGAATGAAAATCCACAAAACTGAGTTATTTGTAATTATGTGCCATTGTTCACTGTCATTGTTCCGTTCTGGCTTTAAAAAAGAAGAGTCTTCAGATGTCCTCGATAATTGAAGTGGAGTCCCTTCTGTTTTGCTGGACCAGTCAGGAAAAACTCTCATTCATTATTTTTTGTTTATTCCAAAGGGATTTTGTTCTGTAGACAAAACAAAAGGGAATATTCAATAATCAGATACAAGCTAGCGTTACTAACAGTTTTTAGTGATGGCAACTTCAAAGATACATCACACTGACATCACACAGACCTGCTGATGTTTTCTATGAAAGGAAATGGGTAAGCTGTTAAAGCATCTTGATAAGTAGTGAATGGATTTGAAGAAACCAGAGTAGTAAAACCTACAGTCTTCCATACATGTATTTAATTAATCATTGGTCATCTATTGGCCATCTATTAACCATCTATTAACCAGCTATTGGTGCAGTGTGCAATATTGAAAGCTAGAGGTTGAAATAGGTAATGCAGTCCAAATTAAAAATATTGAAGAGAGTTGTTTCTCCCACACCCTCCTCCTCAGACTTGAGGCCAGGCGGGTTGCCAGATTGAGGAAAGGCAACAGGAATGAGCAAGGCACTGAGCCTTAAACTGTAAGCTTATGAGTTGATTTATCCGCATTTTAATATGCCTATGGTCACAGAGCTTTTTAGCTCGATGCCGATGCTGAGGTAAAATCTGTGATATCTGACCCAGTTCGTTTGCTGGCTTCCATGGCTGCAATACGCTGTGTTTTTGGCCAACTGGACACCTATAGGGTGCCAACATACTGTTAGCAGGGCTCTAGACTAACTTTTTGCACTGGTTGCACTGGTGCGCCTAACTTTTTTCTTAGGTGCACCAGCACAAAAGTTAGGTGCACCCAAATTTTCATATAGGCAATATTGACTAGTAAACGATTAATTAACAATCTGGTCAACATAAAGTTCTTTATTTGAAGCACAATTCTGCAAGAAAGGTAACTTACTGAAAAAGTGTTGGTGCTTAAAGTGCTTCACTGAGCTGAGATTTAAACTTAAAACATATCAAGATAAATGAAATAAAAATAAATCTAAATTAAGTGTTTTAAGGGCGGCAAACTGCACATCTCATGGCTCAATGTCTTATGGACTATCCTCCATTGCAGTCACATGCCCCTCGGATGGCCAACTCCTGTAGTTTAGCTTTCTTGATCTTTGGCCTTGGCTAAACCAGCTGGCCACACTCTCTCTAGCATCAACATCTTCCAGACTTGACTCTATACTGATTCTTATCAGATCTTCCACTGTGTCTGAATGAAGGGATGCTCTAGTGCAGTGCTTCTTAACATATATATATATATATATATATATATATATATATATAAGTATTTACAGTTTGTATAACCAATTCTTGCTATGTAAAAAATAAGTATACTTAGGTCTTTAGTGTTATGTTAGAATCATTATTATACTCATACCTTTTCTTGATTTAATATTTTGACTTGCTTTTAGCTTTATTTTTTGTTTTCATTTAAATGTTTAGTTTTGGAATGTTGTTGTATGCATTTGTCATTTGTATTTAATTTTTTTATCTTCTTAAATGTGTATATATAATATTTATAGTTTTAACTTTAAATTTTTGTTACTTTTTCTTATTTGTAAGTCGCTTTGGATAAAAGCGTCTGCTAAATGACTAAAAAGTAAAGTAAAGAAAAAAATACCTGAAAAAAATACATCTCTTTTCATACTGTATTTTAATGCAGCCAAATTCTCAATAAAACTGTTTTACTTAATATATTTTGCTGTTTTTCTTGTCAGTCAACGGGATGACTATGAAATAGAGACTGAAACACAGCCCTTTGATACATAACCAGCTCTCGCATCCAAGAAGCTAGTTTGCACAGAAATCCTAATTTATAATTTTATTAAGCCGTTGTCTGATTAAATCAAATAATACACAATATAAGACAAGACAAATCCTGTGCTGTGATTTCAGCTATATTTGCATGTAGACTCAGAGAAGTAATAATATATGTTTTAACTGAATGGGCTGCTCCTCTCAGACACTCACTGAACAGAGCAGATGCAGAGAAAGAGCTGCGTGCGCGCCATTGCGGCGATCACACATACACTCTGAGAGACTTGCTAAAGTTTTTCCAAGAAGTCGCTAGATTTGTCACTAGTCGCTTTAAAAAAAAAAAAATCGCTATGGGGCTCTAAAAAGGCGTGTGTGTGTGTTACACAATTTTTTGCCCTCAGTATATGTAGGCACTAGACAGTAAGGCAGCCCCCTGGGTGTTGGATCAGAGCTGTGAAGTGTAATTGTGTTGCAGGCTGATATGCAATATATTCTGAATGGAGAGTGTCAATGAAAATTGAATTAGCGCTTGTTTTAGAACTACTTGTGTTCACAAGTTTCAGCTTCACACACCCACAAACAAAAGTAAAACAATTTCATTAAACAGAGATACCTGTGTATGCAATACAGAAACTAAATTTTAATTAAACAGCATATAGAATATTATTTTGATGCAGGTCTTAATAACTTTTTAAATAATTTAATTTTGGCAGTGTAAATAAGGATTGCTAGTGGATGTGTCACAGGGCCTTTTAGCAACAGAAGATTTCAAAGTCCATCAGTCAATCTTAATACTGACAGTCGCTCTCAATAGAGTTTAAAATCTGCCAATAAAACGTATCCATTTGGCCTGATGCCAGAATGCTGAATGGCTATAAATATACTGAATTTAATCTAATACAATTTAATCCTTTGTCCTCTATGTAAAATGCAAAAGGGTAAAAAAAAAAGGCTTCTCAAATCATACAAATGCAGAGATACCAATATCCAGAGTTTTTCAGTCCTTCTAAGTCTTTCAAAATCGTTAAAATAACCCAAGATACATTTGTATTGCTCTGAGGTTGCTCATTCATAGCTCAGAATACTTCATGGAGTTATCAGATATTGTTCATCAACTTTAAATAATTAATTTAAATTTGTTTTTGAGAATAGAGAGTGTAGATAACAGTAGATACATAGCATCGCTTTCATGTTTTTGTCATGAAAGAATGTTTTCAGTTTAGGCTAAAACATCTGCCGTTGGTGTTTTGGCTAATCAGAGAAATGTGTGACATTGTTTAGAAATCTTCTAACACTGTAGAGACACGTGAGATTACTAGATTTGTTTTCTTTTCTTTTCAGGAGATATAAGCAAAATAATTTAGTAAATGCATTTCATCTCACTGCTGTCTAGTAGAAACAATTAAGATAATAATCATCATCTCATTATTTCATCATCTCTTTATTTATTTATTTATTGTATTATTATTATTATTATTTATTTATTTTTCCCATTAGGAAAGTGCACCCTTCGACACAGTTTTGGGGTTAACAAAGCAAATTGGGGTTAACTAAAATCCACATTTGAATGCATTGATCTTTCTGTCACAAACTGCCCCGTGCATAATGTACTTATGAAATAAAATAAAAAAGGGGGCCAGCTTGGAATAGTAATGACCATAAATGATCAGCTATGTAAACCATGTAATCCAACTACAATCAGAAGATGGGTTTAGCAGGACTTTCCAGCATGGAAATGAAGCTTCAGTTCCTTTGAATTGAGAGCAGAGGCACTTTTAGAAAGTATAATTTTAATTTATACACAACTCTGTCTGCAATCTCAAGACTTTGCATTTACAAATAAACCATCTTAGGTTGTATTTCACATCTGGAAACTACTTATTTAAAGAAATTTAGGCCCATTGACGTTATGATGCACTGTGATTTTACTGTCATAACTGTTTAGCACTGTCAAAACTGTCTCCACCAGAAATCTCATTAGGATTTTCTTTCTTTTTGGGTTTGTTTGTAATCCTTATTGTTCTCACTGATGATTCTCATTAGATATTATTACTGTAGCACAGTAATACAAAATTCATACAGTCTGGATATAATGATATTTTAAACGTAACACTTGTTTTGTTTACTGTGTGGAGACGTGCTGAAATCGCGTTTGGTCTCGTACTGTATCGCGTCCCTTGTTAGTGTCGGGCGCTTGCTTGGCCATTTATTGTGATTAACAGGAAATTGTGTTTAAGCGCCAGCAGAAGATAGAAGTGTAAATAATACTCTTTGAGAGAAGCAGCCTATCAGCGGAAGTTAAAAACAACTAGTAAGTGTATTTACTTGTCTCATTAGTGTTTAGCGCAGTTGTTGTTGTTGCTAGGAAATGCTTGTTTTGTTTACTGTGTGGAGACGTGCTGAAATCGCGTTTGGTCTCGTACTGTATCGCTTCCCTTGTTAGTGTCGGGCGCTTGCTTGGCCATTTATTGTGATTAACAGGAAATTGTGTTTAAGCGCCAGCAGAAGATAGAAGTGTAAATAATACTCTTTGAGAGAAGCAGCCTATCAGCGGAAGTTAAAAACAACTAGTAAGTGTATTTACTTGTCTCATTAGTGTTTAGCGCAGTTGTTGTTGTTGCTAGGAAACGCTTGTTTTGTTTACTGTGTGGAGACGTGCTGAAATCGCGTTTGGTCTCGTACTGTATCGCGTCCCTTGTCAGTGTCGGGCGCTTGCTTGGCCATTTATTGTGATTAACAGGAAATTGTGTTCAGCTGAATTGGAGTAGTATTTTGTTAGATGGTATAAAAAGCTTAGTTTACCGTGGCAGCGGTCGCGGCAGCCGTTGTGTGAAGCCCTCCTCGTGAGAAGACCGAAGAGTGTAAAGACCATTGACTCTACCGTGCGACTCCACCGGGCAGGGACACCGGCAACGGATATAAGTATCGCTTTTTATTTATCCTCTTTCTTACTGCTTGTTTCACTTCTGTTTTAGTTTTTTATAACTAATTCTTACTATGTGTAAGTTGTTGTTTGTTAGCATGTGTTTTTGACAGTGTTCTTTTTTTTAGGATTACTGATAACTACTACCGTTTGATTTATCTATTTTAATTTTACATAAATTATGTATGAATTTCATATGTCTTTATAGGTATTTACTTTAGTTTTAGTTTTAATACATTGTTTTTATTTTAGTAACGTTACTTCAACATACTGCATGGAAATGAAATACCATATATATATATATATATGGGTGTTTGGCTTAGTGTCATGTTAGAATCATTTTTATACTCATACCTTTGGTTGTTTTAATATTTTGAAATGTTTTTAGCTTTATTTTTTTGTTTTCATTTAAATGTTAAGTTTTGAAATGTTGTTGTATGCATTTGCCATTTTATTTAATTTCTCAATTTTCTTAAATGTGTGTGTATATATAGTATTTATAGACTTGTAACTTATAGTTTTAGTTACTTTTTCTTATTTGTAAGTCGCTTTGGATAAAAGCGTCTGCTAAATGACTAAAAAGTAAAAAGTAAGTAAGTAAATTAAAATTAGCATATTGAAGCCAGTACAGGAAATTACCCTCACGATCTATCTATTTCTTTAATATTACATTACAACATTATAGTAATTAAAATTCAGAGAATGGGCATGTTTAAATGTCATGAAAATAATGTCACAAAAAAAAAAACACGGTTCTAGTCTTCAGTTTCTCTAATAGCACGGCCAGGAAATTTCAACAATGGCTCTATTTTCAATGATTGATTTCGATTTACAGTATATTTGAATTTCACACTGTCAAATAGAACAGGAATTTCAGTTGTGCGGCACCATTTTATTGTGTTGCACAACTGAAATTATTCTTCTGACATGTGAAATTTATATATATATATATATATATATATATATATATATAGAGGTGGGCATAGATTAAATTTTTTAATCTAGATTAATCTAGATTAATTTTGAAATTAATCTAGATTAATCTAGATTAAAATGGCTCATTTGAATTCTGCCGAAGGCATTCAGAATATGTGTGCTACCCAAATAATGACTAAAAGTAAGTCTTTGAGAACGGGTTTCTCAAGCCAGGTGGCGCATTAGACCAGGGGCTCATCTCCTGTTTCCAAAATGCATCACAAACTTTAATCTCTTCCCGTCCCAATCCCACGAAAAAACTGGAGGAAAATCCCGTTCCACTCCCGGAAGAATGACTCCCATTCCCTCCCACTCCGTGTTGTTGTTTTTTTTTTTTGCCGATAACTGTCAATTACAGTAAAAATATAGTACAGATCACAGCGTGCCCACCTTATTAGTTGAATAAAAACCCAAAATGTCGTTTTTTGTTATTATATTGAACTGAAAGCCATCTTATTATGCACAGTGTTGCACAGATTAAATTTCATGTAAATCATCCATGCTAACACACACGTCTTCTATTTTTTTTTTTTAGACATTTCACTCTCTATAGATATATTTTTCTATGTACTGTATTTTTAGATATATTCGAGTTTCGAAGTTTCTCGCTCAAGTTCACATGAGACCTAAAGCGCATCCTGTTTGCTTAAAAGCGCAACGTTTCGTTGTTATTCTGAGTGCACACAAATAAACGTAGAGTCTTTACAGATTCGAAAGATGTATTAGGCTACTTTTATCTGTATGACCAAGAATGACGGAGATTTTAAGAGCAAGTGAACGCACCGGAGCCTGTCCTGCAGCAAACACGCTTCCACACAAACACTTCAATAGCGCACATTTCTCTAGGTTAACATCATATTGAGCGGCCATGTAAAGTTGCTACTACATACATCTTTCAGATGAAAAGCCATATTTGAGGTTGATGAATGATAGGTGAGCGTTTGGATGTCCTGCCCGATTGTATTACCACATAGACCAGCCGTTAACAATCTGTCCATCACGGACTGCGAGCCTCTAGTTCGAAGACTCGTTCTCGCCCCTACAGTGCAATTCGGCTAGGTATACATCCGCGCTAAAATATCAGGGTGAAAGTCATCATAGCTTGCGTAGTATAGACCCAGCTCCCAACCCAACTTTGAGAATAGATTAACGGCGATATTTTTTTTATCGCCGATAAGAGTCTCACGTTAACGCAGCACGTTAACGCCGATAACGGCCCACCACTAATATATATATATATATATATATATATATATATATATATGTGAGATTTTATATCATGCATTCCTGACCAAAAATGAATGACAATGAATTGTGAGATAAAAAAGTCGCAGTTACCTTTTTTTATTATTCAGTGGCTAAACCAAGCTTCCATAAACACCACTTACAGCAATTACTGTATTTGAATCTCTTTGAATTTCATTCCATCTTTATTTAGCTTGGTTGCTACTTAAATTCAGATTCAGGAATGGGAATTTTCTAAAATCTGTTCTGAATGGCACACAACCAGCTCTATGCAAAATACACACACCATTGCTTTAATTCTTAATTCATATTTTAGTGAGAGATGAGAAAATGAGGAGGAATGATGAAGACTGGGAGGGAGGGGAGATGGGTTGTGAACTCTGTGAATACATTGGAGGCTGAAATTACTGTCAGACGGAGCAATGTTTGAATTAATTCCACACAGAACTCATATACTGACAAGAAACAGCGTAACAACCTGAGAACCCAATTCACAGTGTGTGGGTGTGTGTGTGTGTGTGTGTGTGTGTGTGTGTGTGTGTGTGTGTGTGTGTGTGTGTGTGTGTGTGTGTGTGTGTGTGTGTGTGTGTGTGTGTGTGTGTATGTGTGTGATTAAACCATAAAAAAAATGTGAGCAGTAGAGTGGTAATAAACCTCCAGCTTTATATCTACAGTAGGTACAGCTCTTGGTGTGTGAAGGCAGAGCTGTTCTCAAAACAGGGTTTCTAATGAACAGTGAAATATGAAGAGGGGCATGTATGCGGTGTTTATTATATTATTGTATGATTAAAACAATCTCTCTTTCATACACATAACCCATTTGGCTCAAATCTCTGAATCACATTCTATCTACTCATAGCTTAAAAGCTTCACATGCTGGTTCCCAAGAACAGAAATGCTTATAAAAGCACATTTAGACACACACACATTTACACAAAAAACAGAAATGTCACTTTTCAGAATGAAAATCACTGCTTCATTATAAATAAAATATAATTAAATATTTTTTATTAGCACCCCAATTTTAACAAAGAAAATTAAGTATATTTTAGGACCAATAAAATGGAGGATATATTTATATTATTTTCATGACAATTACTTTGCAAACAACATGAAATCAAAATCTACCCGTTATGCTTTCTTAATAAGCTTTTCTGTTCTCTTACTGTTGTCTTATTCTGTTGCATTAATGTGAATGATTCATCTCTGCCTGTTATTCCAAGCAAGTACAATTATGTCACTGTAATCTTTCAAAATGTAATTTGTAAGTTGCTCCATCTCTAAAATGACTTTCCAGCAAATATCACAAATACCTCTTACACATTAGAAGTCTGCTTCTTACAATTATTAGTATTTTATTATACCAATTTAATTTAGGATGATGTCTGCATGATTATCTTCATATCTGTATTCAGTAAAATACGCTTCATTTGTTTTGTGCAATATACAGTATATATATATAATACTTACAGGGTGAATTCTGGTTAAAGTGGGCCTCTGTGTAATTTAGATACACAGATGTTTTATGTTCTTTTCTTTAATTAACTTTCATAACTTTATGGGCCATCTCTAAAATTTACATTTGAATTCAGTTCATTTAATGTATTATTTGGAAGATACATATGCCAATAGTGTCAGGGATCTGGAAGGAGGACCCAATTGCAGAGTGAGTGTCAAGAATTTCTGAGGCTGCAAAAAAATCTAAATATTGAGAAACCGGCCTTTAAAGTTGTCCAAAGGAAGTTCTTAGCCATGCATATTACTAATAAAAAATTAAGTGTTAATATATTTTTACGGTAGGAAATTTACAAAATATCTTCATGGAAGATGATCTTTACTTAATATCCTAATGATTTTTGTCATAAAAGAAAAATCGATAATTTTGACCCATACAATGTATTGTTGGTTATTGCTACAAATATACCCATGCTACTTAATACTGGTTTTGTGCTCCAGAGTCACATATTTCTGTATTTCTTTCTGTATTTCTGTATTAATTCATTCATTCACTCTTTTTTTCTTTCTTTCTTTCTTTCTTTCTTTCTTTCTTTCTTTCTTTCTTTCTTTCTTTCTTTCTTTCTTTCTTTCTTTCTTTCTTCTTTCTTTATGTGTAAATAATTCCTTTAAAATTTTTCCAAGGAAAAACATCTCTTCATGCACACACACGCACATATAGGTAAAGCCGTGCCGTACTGCTGAAGGCATGCAGTCTGGTATTAATTAGCCGTGGGAGTAACGAAAAGTGCAGAAACCTGAAATGATTGGATGCCACACATAAACGCATACAGGGTAACGTGACTGGACTCTTAATTCAGCGAGGCATAATAGTCATTCAGAGAGAGATCTGAGGAGAACAGCGTGAGAGAAGACACCACACCGCTGTTTAAATAGCTCTGTTCAAGCACCTCCACTGCGACACGTGCCAAATAGCCAAATGAGACAGAGTCGAAGGCAGATACAGAGGAGGGAGGTGGGGTGGATTCATCGTCTGTGAATCTTCTTTCTCCTCCATTGCTCTTTATTCCCTTTGTTAATATCAGTGTCATTTTGAGCCTTTTACAATGCTTTTATTTTCTTCTTTCCGAGTTCTGTCTGTCTCTCTTCTTCAGAGATGCTGGAGGAGATTAGTTTTGGAGTGACTCATTCAGGAAATAGAGAACAGGAAAAAAAGCTCAAAGACAATAGGAAAATAAACTTAAAAATGGGAAAGTGTAAAAGAAAACAAGTTTTTTGTTCATGATGCCATTATTTCTGAATAATGGTATCTCTTTCTTTCTTTCTTTCTTTCTTTCTTTCTTTCTTTCTTTCTTTCTTTCTTTCTTTCTTTCTTTCTTCTTTCTTATAATGATGGCGATAGATCGTATAATGCTAGTCAAGATGGCCCCTCACATGGCAGCCTTCGTAGCTTCATCTGCAGTTGTTTTTATATTTTCGTTATATCCCTTTAATCAGTTTCACCAGAGATTAATTGCTGGACATTCGTAACTACAATATTTCACTGGATTTCGTCTATTCTGATGTTTTGTTGGACATTGTAGTCGGCAGAGCAGCAGTGCTGTTTAGACGATTCAGGACGCGTAGACGGGGGAAGCGAGCCGGAAACTTCGTCTAGAATGCATATCACTCTGTTCCACGGGCAGCTTTGGGGCTCTCTGATCACTGCCTGGTTCATCTTATACCAACCTACAGGCAGAAACTGAGATCTGCTAAACCTGTGGTAAAGACTTTAAAGAGATGAACCAACGAGACTGAGCGGGTTTTACAAGCCTGTCTCAACCTCACTGATTGGAGTGTTTTTGAGGCTGCTGCAAATGATCTGGACGAGCTCACAGAGACTGTAACTTCGTACATCAGTTTCTGTGAGGACAGGTGCATTCCTGCCAGGACTGATTTAACCTACAACAATGGCAAACCCTGGTTCACTGCAAAACTCAGACAGCTCCGTCAGGCCAAAGAAGATGCTTACAGGAAGGGGGATAAAGTCTTGTATAAACAGGCCAAATACACACTGTAAAAGAAGATGTGAGTAGCAAAGAGGAATTATTTCGATAAGCTAAGAATCCAATTCTCATCCAGTGATTCTGCTTCAGTGTGGAAAGGTATGAAAGACATCACCAGTTAAAAGACACCATCCCCCAGCACTGTGGAGAATCAACAATAGGTAGATAATCTGAATGAGTTCTATTGCAGATTTGAAAAACACCCCACACCCGCCCTGAACACCTCCAGCAATCCTCCTCTCCCCCACACCTGCAATTCAGATCAGTGAAGACGAGGTGTGCCAGGTCTTCCGGAAGCAAAAATGGAATAAAGCACCAGGCCCAGATGGTGTCACACCAGCCTGTCTGAAATCCTGTGCTGACCAGCTAGCCCCCATCTTCACAAAGATCTTCAACATATCACTGGAACTGTGCAAAGTCCCTTCATGCTTCAAACGCTCCACCATCATCCCCATCCAAAAGAAACCCAAAATTACAGGAATAAATGACTACAGGCCTGTGGCTTTAACGTCTGTGGTCATGAAGTCATTTGAAAAACTGTTGCTGGCCCACCTGAAGGACATCACTGGACCCTAGCTGGATCCTCTTCAGTTTGCCTGCAGAGAAAACAGGTCATTTTGGATGATGCAGTCAACATGGGATTGCATTATGTTCTGCAACATCTAGACAGACCAGGGGCTTATGTGAGGGTCCTATTTGTGGACTTCAGCTCAGCCTTTAATACTATCATCACAAACCTCCTCCTGCCCAAACTAACTCAGCTCTCCGTGCCCACCTCCATCTGTCAGTGTATCAACAGCTTCCTGACAGACAGGCAGCATCTAATTAGGCTGGGAAAATACACATTCAGCACCCGCACGATCAGCACTGGAGCTCCTCGGGGCTGCGTTCTCTCCCCACTGCTCTTCTCCCTGTACACGAACGACTGCACATCTAAAGACCCCTCTGTCAAGCTCCTGAAGTTTGCAGACGACACCACACTGATCGGCCTCATCCAGGACGGTGACGAGTCTGCTTCCAGACAGAAGGTTAAGGAGCTGTCTGGTGCAGTCTTAACAACCTGGAGCTGAACACGCTCAAAACAGTGGAGATGATCGTAGACTTCAGGAGAAACCCCCCTGCACTCCCCCACTCACCATCATGAACAGCACTGTGACTGCAGTGAAGTAATTCGCGTTCCTGGGCCAAACCATCTCCCAGGACCTGAAGTGGGACAATCACATAGACTCCATTGTGAAAAAGGCCCAGCAGAGGCTGTACTTCCTTCGCCAGCTGAGGAAGTTCAACCTGCCATGGGACCTGCTGATACAGTTCTACTCTGCCATCATTGAATCCGTCCTCTGCACATCGATAGCTGTCTGGTTCAGCTCAGCTACCAAATCTGATCTGAAGACTATGGAGGGTAGTCCGGACTGCTAAGTGAATCATTGGTACAACCCTCCCCACTCTCCAGGAAATGTACTTATCCAGAGTGAGCAAAGGGGCTGGCAAAATCACTCTGGACCCCTCACATCCAGCACACTTCCTCTTTGAACTGTTAACGTAGGGTCAACGCTACAGAGTACCAGAACAACCAGACACAAGAACAGTTTCTTCCCTCAAGCATCCATCTCATGAAAACTTGACAATAATTATGGTACACACACTATTTATACACATATACACTTATTTATCTAACACACATACTTAGTCTACACTTCAATTGCACATAATATACCTGTACATACAAAACTTTCCATTGTTATATACCTGTACATATAATTGTCAATTTGTATATTGTTATTTCTTATTTACTTGTTTTTTTATTCTTCTTTTTATTATATGTGTTTTTGTTCTGTCACTGTCATTCTCTTGCACTGTGGTAGCTTCTGTAGCGAAAACAAATTCCTAGAATGTGTAAACATACCTGGCAATGAATCTGAATCTGAATGAAAAAGAAAAATAGGCAGAAAGAAAATATGTGTTAGTTCTGTTGGAAAGAATCAACCTCAAATGAGATGCCTTTAAAGTGGATATTTTTTTATGTGTATTATTTGTTCTTTCTCCCATATGCAGATGCAGCTAGAATTAAGCCATCCGTAGGTTGATACCCATGAAACGTGTAAACACTGTAGCTCTGTGGCTCAGACTGTGCTCAGATTTGCAGTTTGCAATCGAAAGTCAGAGATCTTGATGTTCTCTTACTTTGCATGATTAAAAACAAACAATATTTTCTTTTGGCATAGCAGTGCTGTTAAGAAGCTGAACTCGTAGGTCATAAAGACGTGTTACGTCTGACCATTGAAAATGAATAATAATAATATAATAAATAATAAGGCAACCTAATGCAATCAATTTGTTAAATTAACCTACTGTATGTTACACTGACGAGTTAAATACTTTAATTTAACTAATGATTTTTTTTAAGTCAATGCAACTAAAGGTTGTTTAGCATTAAGCAAGTAAAGTACTTAGTTTTACATTCACATTGATATGGGCATTCTTTACCCCTTAAAATAACTATGGTACATATAATAAAAAAACATTAACGCTGAACCATACAATAGCTAACTAACTGTGACAGAAGCAGCAAAATTAAGCCAGTAAAATGTAAAGCAATGATAATTTTTAAATAATAGTTACCACATATTTTCAAGCTGTAGTACATAATGGCAACTTACTGTGCATCAGTTTATTCAGATAATAAAATATTTGGAAAGTTGGGACAACATCTGGACACATTTTAAACAAATACTTGAGAATCATAATTGTATATTTCTTTCTTTTGATTGACTATTATTGATGGTTTAATGACAACATAATAGCTTTTGTAAGAAACATGTTTAGATTATTATTTTTCAATTCGCAAATAATAATATTAATAATAAAACAAAATTATTTTTAAAAAAGTTTTAACATTTGTTAGAAGAATGTTTTGCACATTGTAATTTTATAGTGATAACAACAATGCTGTGATGGTAGGTTGTTCTGTGTGGCTGACAAGCTGTTGCTATGCAGTTGCTAAGGTGTTCTTTAGTGATTTTTAGCATATTGCTGTATGGTTACTAGGATGTTCTGGGTGGTTGTTATTGCTGGCTTACATGAAACGAACCTACACCTAATAGCCTCTTTGAAGTCTATTTGTTTTTGTTTTGTTTTAGTTTTTAGGTGTTTTATTCTTTTTTTCTTTGCCTATTTTATCCTCACCAGCATGATTTGAGATGTCATTAATGTCTGTAACAGTGTGGGGTGAATTAGTTTAACATTTAAAGGGGCTGCATGTAAGAATTTTCATGTATTAATCACTTTTCATTGCCAATGTCTAAACAGCTTGCAACAAAGATAAAACATACCTTCCCTGACTTCCTAGGTTGTCTATGAAAGCCTGTAGACTAATTTTTATGCTCAGGACATTTTTATTATGTAAAGAAAATGTATTAATTCAAACTATAGTTTTACACAGCCAGATCCATAGGCTATAGTTTCAAATATGCTTTATAAGCAAACTATTATAATTTACTTTTATAATTAAATTAATAATTGTAATTTTAATTACTTCATCTGTGATGATGACATGATGACAGTGAATTGCAGATGTCATGCAAACATCCATATCGCTATGATCAGATGCTTTCATAACTGCTGCTATCTCACCACTGTCATTTCTGTTGTGTGTATATTTTATTATTGAGAGGAAAGTGCGCAGCACATATTTACATATTCATCTAAATGTCGCTTTCAGTAGTGAAGATGGTGTCTTGATTTTCATTAAAAATATAATCACTGCAAAGTATTTAACACTTATTTTAACATCTAAGTAAAGAGCGAAAATAACTTTGGTGTGAGTATATCAGGGAAGTGAATCACATTCAGTCTCTTGCATGTTAGGTGTGTACAGGCACGAGCAAATAATTTGCTGGCTGCAGTTCACTTAATGGCCATCGGTTTCGCTATTAACAATGGTTTGTGAATTCTCCATACAGCCCCATTAAGGTTAGAGTTTAAATAACCAGTGTATGATCCTTAGCAAAAACAACTAAATATAAATTGGTGCATTTTACACACACACACACACACACACACACACACACACACACACACACACACACACACACACACACACACACACACACACACACACACACACACACACACACACACACACACATATGTTGGGTTTCCATGTTTTATGGGGACATTCCATAGGCGTAATGGTTTTTATACTGTACAAACCGTATGTGCTATTGCCCTACACTACCCTACACCTAAACTTAGCCCTCACAGGAGACATTCTGCATTTTTAGATTTTCAAAAACTTTATGCTGCATGATTTCTAAGCTTGTTTCCTCATGGGGACCAAAAAATGTCCCCACAAGATAAAGATTTACTGGTATTACTATCCTTGTGGGGACATTTGGTCCCCAGGACGTGATAAATACCAGCTCACACACACACACACACACACACACACCACACACACACACACACACACACACACACACACACACACACACCACACACACACACACACACACACACACACACACACACACACACACACACACACACACACACACACACACACACACACACACACACACACACACACAACACACACACACACACACACACACACACACACACACACACACACACACACACACACACACACATGCATATAGTCATTTTCACCATGTTTCAAATCCATTTCCAGCATTTCTTTCCTGGAACTTTCCAACACACACTGTAAAAAAACACTCAGGTTAATCAAATCCTCTCTAACAAAATAAATAAATAAATAAAGGAACCCCCCACAAACTCTCACCCCACTGCACACGCTGCCAGCTATCACTTCCTAGTGGAAATGATGAGGTGGCTAGAAATAAACAGGCAATTTAAGTGCTGGACACTTCAGTGATCCATCTTAACACACACACACAATTTAAAATGTGAGACTTGACCCCCCCACCCCCGACACATTTGCTGCTGAAGTCTGTCAAGGTGGGAAGCGAGCAAGGTCAGTGCACCAATGGAAAAGAGATGAAAGAGGAATACAAAAATACTGAACATGTTAAAGACAGTTGTAGTTACAGTGGATTTGCTCTGAATTATTGAACACAGTCATGTTCGAGAGGCTGACAAAAACCATCAGTTAAAGCCACACAAATCAAATAAATGTTCTAATTTATTGTGAATTCACAAATGTGTCCTATTTTTTCACATATTCTTTGCTAAACTGTGATCATATTCACCATAAAATCTCAAATATTTTCCAAATGGATATGCTTAAATATTAAAAAGTAAAATAATAATAACAACAACAACATGACAAAAACATAATTAATAAAATTAGTTTATAATATAATAGTATACTATAATAGTATAATATAAACTATAATAGTATATCAATGATACTAAAACAACACTAATGTAGAGAACTGTGAACATGCAAATGTGTTGTTAAATTGTTGAAATATTAACCTAAATCTCAGGGGGTACTTCAAGTAAATATTTTAGGTCAACTGGATTCAGCTGACAACATCTTTGGCAATCCCTGTCTTAAAACAATAAGTCATTGGTCACTTTTTGCTGTAATAAGATAGTATAAAATAGTATATTTCAAAAATAGTTGTATGGATCAAAATATATGTCTATATTTTAAAAATGTTTAAAGAACACAATACACAAAGATTTAAATGTTTTTTTAAATAAAAGTTTATCACTATAAACAAACATATAACATTAGTTAACAAGCAAACTGCAATATTACAAAAATATTATGTATATGTAAATACACATACTTTAAAAATATGAGAACGACGTTTATACTTCAGAGATATTTATGTTCTCCATTTTTCCCTTAGGAGAGAATTTTTCTGTTCTCTGTGTACTTGAAACCATAAAATCTATCTCAAGCTGAAAAATTAGACTGAATTGATCTGTTGAGAGATCTATATTTGTGTATGTACTGCATATTTGTTGGGAATTGTTTAAGGGGAAATATCATATGATAATCAAGAATCTAGCTTTAGTTTAAATCCTAGTTGAATAAATAATTATTATTTTTACAGGGCTAGTTCAATCAAAGAAAACATATATATGTGATTTGAAACATTTTTTTTTCTTAATCGGGTGTTTTAGGAGTCTGAAAATGCCAACTTTTTTCATGTTCCATGTAAACTACACAAACACAAATTTATGAAAACGGTGATGTGGCATATTTTTCGTTCATTTCTTTACAAAATGACATCGCCATCTACTGGCCTGGTATACATAATACTGAGATTGTTTTGACCATGTCGTTGTCTGTAAGCGAAACTTTTCAAGAATGCTTTTCCATTTTTAGTATAATCATTGTCATGTCACGTACCTCCATGTTGTAGGTGTTCATTCTCTTGTATACCCACTGCCACAAAAATGCCTTTGACAATATAAACTCCACACATTCTATATAATATATTTAATTACCACTTATATCTACATATGCAACCCCACTTATATACACTTACAGCATGATCAATACCCCAGATGCGTATGTGAAACCCAGCAGTCTAATGGCATGACAGACCTAATCAGTGGAGCGAGAGGAAGTGTGTATGTGAGCTCTAAGAGCGCTTATAACTCTTTTCAATCTGTGACTGCTACTTAAAACGTGTAGACACTCTCAGACTGACATTTTCAGCTAGTGTAGAGTTCTCACTTCTCTCCCCGGTGAATGTATGTGTGTGTGTGTGTGTGTGTGTGTGTGTGAGTGTGTTGGATAATGACAGATCTAGAGGAGCAGAGCTTTGCTTCACTTTGCAGCGCACCACTTGACAAGTAGAAGCGAATGGTACAGTAGTTGCTATGTGCAACTCGCTGCAGATTGTCAGACAGAGGTTGCTAGCGTTAGCTCAGCGCTCAGACTCACAGCGTGAATATTAAATGACTGCATGTGCGGTTGCTTTTGGAGTGGAGCAGAAGCTGAGCTTAATAATAAACTGATTAATTTAAAAGAGGTGCTTCCTAGTATTACATTTTGGTATGTAACTCGTCCTGCTTTATTTGTATTACAATCACATTTTTATTTGTTGAGGAGACGTGTGGTATTATTTTTTCACATGATGAATTAAAAAACATTGTCACAAATACTTAGATTTAAATAAAACATGACAGCTTAAATAAAACACAGATCACATCTGAAACTCCCTTTTATTGTAATCAAACAGATCCCCCTAGCTACAAGTAAATACACTCTAGAAACTACATAGCAATGTTCTGGCAACAACTTTGTATTCAGATACAGTGCCCTCCACTAATATTGGCACCCTTGATAAATATGAGCAAAGGTGGCTGTGAAAATAAATCTGCATTGTTTATCCTTTTGATTTTTCACTCAAAAAATTCACAAAATTCCAACCTATCATTGAAGTAAAACAATTGAAAGTGGGGGGAAAATCTCATTGTGAAATAACTGTTTTTCTCCAATGAATGTTGGCCACAATTATTGGCACCCCTAGAAATTCTTATGAGTAAAATATCTCTGAAGTATATTCCCATTCATATTTAAATTTTTTAGCACACCAGGGTGACTAGGAGCATGAAATTGTCCAGCCATGACTTTCTGTTCCACAGGATTATTAATATAAGGAACACAAAGGTCAAATTCCCTTAATCATCCATCACAATGAGAAAAACCAAAACATATATTTCTGATGTGAAGAACAAGATTGTTGAGCATCACAAAATAGAAAGTGGCTGTAAGAAAAGAGTTAAAACATTGAAAATCTCCATTTCCACCATCAGGGTAATAATTAAGAGGTTCCAATCAAATAAAGATGTTAAAAATCTGCCTGAAAGAGGACGTGTGTCTATATCGTCCTAATGCACGCTGAGGAGGAGAGTTTGAGTGGCCAAAGACTCTCCAAGGATCACAGCTGGAGAATTGCAGAGATTAGTTGAGTCTTGGGGTCAGAAACCTAAAAAAAAAAACAATCGAACATCCCCTACATCAGCACATGTTGTTCGGGAGGGTTTCAAGAAAAATTGTCCTCACTCATCCAAAAAAAAACTCCAGCATATTCAGTTATCAGACACGACTGGAACTTCAAATGGCACTGGCTTCTGTGGTCAGATGAAACTGAAAAAGAGCTTTTTGGCAGCAAACCCACCAGATGAGTTTAGTACAAACAGGGATAAAAAAGAACCCCATGTCCACGGTTAAATATACTGCTGGATCTTTAATGTTGTGGGCCTGTTTTTCTGCCAGAGGTCCTGAATATCTTGTTCAGATGCATGGCATCATGGATTCTATCAAATACCAACAGATAAAAAATCAAAACCTGACTGCCTCTGTTAGAAATCTTATAATAGGCCGTGTTTGGATCTTCCACCAGGACAACAATCCAAAACAAACATCAAAATAAACACAAAAATGGGTCACTGAGCACAAAATTAATATTTTACCATTGCTGTCTCTGTCCTCTGACCTGAACCCTACAGAAAATGAGTGAGGTGAACTGAAGAGAAGCAGCACCGTCATGGAGCTGTGAATCTGAAGGATCTGGAGAGATTCTGTATGAAGAAAATTGTATCTGATCTCTTATCAGGTGTTCTCCAAACACTTCAGGCATTATAGGAGAAAACTCAGAGCTGTTGTGCTGGGAAAAGGACGTTGCAATAATTGGGTGCCAATAATTGTGGCCAACATGAAATAGTGAAAGCATTTATTTCACAATGAGATTTTCCCCCCACTTTCAATTGTTTTACTTCAATGATAGGTTGGAATTTTGTGAATTTTTTGAGTAAAAGATAAAAAGGATAAACGTTGCAGATTTATTTTCACAGCTGCCTTTGCTCATATTTACCAAGGGTGCCAATATTAGTGGAGGACACTGTAGAAAGTGACATCATCAGCCATATGAACTTGCATAAAACCAGGACTTACAGTAGGCTATATGATTTGTTTAACAGTAATGCACTTATGCTCGAGCACTGCAAACATAATTTTCATAATTAGTTTTTCTTGTTTTAGTAAACCACAAATGTTAGCAGGAAATGGACATTTTAAAAAATGTACTCGGTACGTTTGACATCACTAAGTCACAGTTTGGGATTTTGCCGAGCTATTCACAAACAAAAACACGGACATATGCAAGAAGACCTGTCCGGTGTTATACATCATCAATCTCTGACACTTTCAGTGAAGTGAGCTGCATTCACACAGATAACTGGTGGCTAGCAAAAACTAAATTTAAAGCATTACGTTTGATTATGGCTTCTCCTGAAAATAAATTTGGAAAAAAATAATAATGTGTGATGAAACTGGCAGATTTTCATCTAAGAGAAATGTAGATCACCGTGGTAATTAATTGGCTGTTGGTAAACATGTCAAACTAGCTATAAAAGACTACAGATTGTATCCTTTTTTTCTTATCACATACACAATTATACAGAGTATAACCAGCAGTGAAATGTGTTCTCTGCATTTAACCCATCCAAGTGCACATACACTTGGAGCAGTGGGCAGCCTTCTATGCTGAGGCCCCCCGGGAGCAGTTGGGGGTTCGGTGCCTTGCTCAAGGGTCTCACCTCAGTCGTGGACAATTCCTGCCAAGAAATACAAACCCACAACCTCAGGCTACAAGTCCAACGCTCTATGCATTAGGCCACGGCTGCCCTTATAACCTGTCAAAAATAGCTCTGTTCACAGCAAGCCGTTATGGTGCATTTCCCTTTAAATGCTAATGAGCTCTGCTCACCCCGCCCCTCTCTTCTGTGCAGTTCTCTGAGAGACTGTAAACTTTAGCCGCATCCGTTGTGGAACTTGCTAACTAGCACATTTAATAATAATGTGCTATTTGAAAGGGCGATTTTCTAAATTCATTTACAAAAAAAAATTATACTCACTTCTTCTGGAGTTGACCGATCCCGAACCCTGAAACTAATACAATAATATTAATAATAATAATAATAATACAATTAAATTAAATACAAATATATGGTCTATACTTTCACTATTTAATTCTTTTTTATCTGTTCTAGCCTGAATTCTAAGCAATTTTGGACCTTACTTCTCATGTTACTTTAGAAATAATAGCTTATTATATAAATGTCATGGGTAAAAGCATCTTATACATTAATAAATATAAAGTTTAAATATATTAATATTGTCACAATCTCTAGTTGGATTGCCCTGTAACCTTTACCACTCACCCCGAACTCCATTTCCCATAATCCTCTGCCTGGACACATTTGCAATTGCAATCACCTGTCTCTCATCAGATCTCATTATCAGTTCACAGCTGTCTCAAATTATAATGATTTTAAAAGTAGCACATGCACACTCTGACTTTGCTGGTGATTGAGTTTTAGCCTGTATGTTTTCTAGTTTCTGTTTTCCTGCCCATGGTTCCTTGTTTTGCCTTGCCTTCGTGTTTTTGTATTTTGGACTGTTTACCTGGTTTCCTGATTTTTGCTGCCTGCCTTGACTGTTCTGTGGATTATTATTTTGCCTTAGCCTGGCATGTTTCTGTTTTCTGGTGTTTTGGGTCTGCCTGTTTTGACCACACTCTTTCAATAAAGCCTGCATTGGATCCCCAGGGTCGTCACAACGTCTCCCTTGTTACACATATTAGTAATGGCGAAGTGTTCTGAACCAGAGAAGCTTTCAACACAATTGTATCAGAAAAAGGTTCAAAAACTGGTTATTTGTTTTAATTTAATGTATAAAAATAATGGATATTGTGAAAATCATTCATTTGTGTCTGTGTACTGCCACTAAAACAATGCCAATAAATCAAACATAAACTCATGAATTAAATCTATGATCTGTCTAATGTTAACTCTGCTTTAGTCCTTAGAATGTTATTTCATGGGCAAAGTTTATTTGACCTTAATATATAAATTATGAAAGAAAACAATGCTAACGCATTATAATGTAATAGGCTATAATGTAAAGGAAACAGTGATGACGTTTGCTTCGTTTGAACCACATACTGAAGCAGTCATGTTTCCAGACAAACGAAGCTTCAGACGTCATAGATCTCGTGCTTTTGGCAAAATGAATCAAGCTCCGATACAGCGCTTCAATGTGAAATGTGTTTTTTTATATACAAGCTTTGGAGCTCCCGTGTTGAAAGTAACATCACAAACAAATATGATTCAAGCTAAGTTATAATATCAACTTCCAAAATTTTAAATAATATTTAGCTTCTCAAGTAAGCTGATCTTGTTTTAAAGATGTCTTGGCATTGCACTAATATAAAAATGTTTTGATGAAACAAACAAATACTAAAATATCTCATTTAATGCACAAATAAATGTGAGCAATTTCCACTTGTATTCTATCTCAAAGTTATCCAAAATGCAAAATGCAAAAAATGCAAAAAACACAAATAGAAATGCATGGTTTATTTGTCATTTATATGTGCAAATACCACATGGTTTCTACTGTATGTATTTGCAGATTACACAGTGAGCACATACAATATTGTAGATTTTAGCATTGAAAAGAGGTGTTCATCTGCATGTGGATCTTGAATACAAATATGTGAACTGCAAACAGAGGTGAACCAACATGAAGTGGGGGCCCCAGGCAAAATTAATAGATGAGTCCCTTCTAGAAGATTATTTTGTTAATATATCTTTGTTACCTAGATATAACATACAAAAAGTAGTTAAAACACATAATATAACATAAATAGTTTATTTTTTAAAACAAAGTGTTTATTCTTTAACAAAATTGTAATCTTCATCTTCATGGCAGAAGATACAATACTGTACAATACAACCTTGAAGATACAGAACAATCTTCGTATTTACAGTAACGGATTGTCGCCTTAAAAATGGTGCTTACGAGCCGTAGCTACAGCAAATGCTGTCACTATATCCTCCATATTCAAAGACCTTCGTATGTTCCGTTCAATTGAAATTAGTGCTAGTGCTTACAACCTCTCTTGGTTCATTATTGACCTGAGGTATGTTTTTATCAGCTTTAAAGCTGAAAAACTTCTCTCACCAGAGGCAACGGTGATGGTAAGTGTTAGTAGCAGACGTATAATGTAAGTAAATGTATTGATATAGTAAGTAACACTATATCTGACACTACACTTGCCATTTTCACTGTAAGGAGAAGGGACTGGGGAATCTGGTGGTGTTGACAGGAACTTAGTAATGCTCCTGCATGCTGAAATAGATAATTAGCATTTTAATTTAATCTTTTTAATTTAATTTAATTTAAAGTTTATTATATATTAGTTCATTGTTAATTGACAACTAATTATGTTAACTCAACTAATTTGATGTAGAAGAGGTAAATAAATAATGTCAACTAAGTAAATGTAATAATATTTATTTATATTGTTTCGTGAGCTCCCCACTGGCAGCAAGACACAGTACCGAAACTTGCCAAGCGGTGATGCGTGCGTCTTTCTCGATACCACCTATTCTATTGCAGCCTATATTAATACCTGCTATATACGTAATACATCCTGCTGCTAAGTGCAACCCTAGATAACCTGTTTCCCAGTAACACTATTAGTAATTGGACTAGTAATTCATCTAGCAAAATAATTAAATGAAAATAAGCTGGAATTAACAACAAAAACATTTTGTTTGTCATATAATTATCATTAAGTCAATCTTATCTCCATCACTTAACTTACCGCTGTCATGTTTCCTCTTTTCCTCCTTTTCTTGCTTTTTTCCACTTTTGACTGCCAAATGGATAAGTCCTTTTCATTTTTAAAATAGCCTAGTAAATGCACAAGTATGTGCTGTGCCAGTTTGAAAACGGCGGCCGACGCATCACAAGGAAAAAGCAAGCACATCCAGCGTAACGCGAGAGGGAGCCCCCTAGGGGGATGCAGATATATTGCTCCATGTTACGTGTATATTATTAATAATGACTTTTCCGATTGCTCAAATGGTCAGCTGTCGGGGGCCCCCTCAAAATTTGATGCCTTGCCTGCCCTTGCTCGCCTCTTGGATCATGGCCAGCTGGTCTTTGTTCCCCCCACCCCCCCCCACCCATGCTGAACCAATTAACTCCATATTGATGTTTTAATCATGTATTCTTGTCTAACTGAATGTTTTTCACTCCTCTAGGGATGGGAATTTAAAGCTTAAAAATTTTTTGGAGTGTGTTCTATGGGATGTGTTTCAAAATTGCCTTATGTTCATTTATCATAATATGCTAACAAAAATTTGGTTTCCTATATATTTATATTAACCTACAAAAAAATATGTTCTTTCTTGGCTTTAATTGGCGAATATTATCTTAGTTCAAGAGTTATATGTTGTAAAATAACTTTGGGTTTGGGTGGTGTTTGGTTATCTGTCTTTTCTATCACTGACAGCAGAGCAAAACTCTTATTTGCTAGATTGTATTTTTTACTACAGTACTTCAGAGTACAGATGCAGAGTAGACCACACCCTAATCAATTTTAACATTATAATGATGCATATACTAATTAACTCATTAATTTTCCTTGTCTGTTCATTGGACATTCTCCTTTAATCATCCTGAAGGCAGCATATTAATACCTCAGGTTTCTAGTCTTCCAGGAAATATGGTACAAGGGCTACACTAAAAAAGTAAAAGCACAATGTCATTTAATTCTAATATTAGTCTAATGAATTAAAAATAATAAATTGTTTTGATTTTAAACTGCAAAGAATTTTATGCAGTTTTTTTGCAGATTCTTGAGTAAATATGTGGTAGTGGCAGTATTATCTGAATACAAAATTATTGTGAGTTGTATTCATATTTCTGTTTTTTTTTTTTTTCACTGACAGAATTGTAATTTGGTTTGTGTAATGTATTTTTACTAAATACACAAATAAAAACTTTAGGTTTGAGTTGTTGTAAGTAATTGAAATTACAGACAGTAAAACTTACCTTATTTGTATCTTAAACTGGAACTATGCAACCCAGAAGAGATCAAATCTGCTAAAACTTTAGCTCATTTAAATCCTGGCTCAAAAACTCATCTATTTAGCTCAGCATTTGTGTATGGGCACTAGTGCTACTTTCGATTTATTGATTATTCTAATGTAAAAACATTTTCTAGTTAAACTGTTTTGACAAATTTGATGTTTAAATGCAAATTTCTGAGTGGCATTTTAATATTCCTTGTTGTTATTATTTTTAACTCCTTGTTTTTTTTTACTGTAATGAATTATTACATTGTGTCATATGTAAACACTTTGATTTTAACACTGTTGGATGAAAATGTTGATATATAAATAAACTTGTTTTGCCTTATATATTCTAGCTAATTTAGCTTTTGGTCATGGTGAAATTAAGTTATAAAAAGCCTAAATATATACTTTAAAAAACAATTGATAACATTATTTGATTGAAATATAGTAATGGGCTTTATAATAATATCTATTTATAAGAAATATATAGAATCTCTTTCCTTTGTATAAATATTTTTATGTTTTGGAATATTAAAATAAAATAAAATAAAAATTGGCTGCAACAAATTAGAATATTAAGTCAATCCAAAGTTTGTTTCTTCTTCTTCTTTTTCTTGGTGTAGTACAGAAATGAACCACATCATTTAGAGCCCAAAACTGACATTGGAAGTGGCTGGTCAAGTGAGAAAAATCACTCCTTTTTTCACTGACCTCAAACCAGGCTTCATCAAATCTTTCCCAGGAGGGCCAATCTGCTGCAGAGTTTAGCTCCAACCCTGATCAAACTCACCTACCTGTGATTTTCTAATTATCTTAAAGGCTCTGATTAGCATGCTCAGGTGTGTTTGATTAGGGTTAGAGCTAAACTCAGCAGGAGTGGGCTAGATTTGAGGATACCTGCCTTAAACACAGGAGTGGGCCAGATTTGAGGATGCCTGCCTTAAACTGTATTTATTTCCTTAAAAATATATATTTGCAATGTCAATGATAGTATTTAGCTGTTTTCACTTGCTAAATTTGAAAGATGTATCTTGTCAAAGCAGAACTCTCCATTATACAACAATTTGCAATTAAAATATTATGTGTTTTCCATGGAATATCGTTCTTAAATAGTGATTTTACAAATTCATTGTTTTGAATTCCCTATAAAAGTTACCAGCCAACATTTTATTTATTCACCAAAGCCAATTTCTACTTGCAATTCATGTTTGGCAAGTGTTGATTTGTACCCTGGCAGCATTATAGAAACCACGTTGTGTTACGTTTTGGCAATGCAGGAAGAGCAGAAGATGGAGATGACTGTGGAAATTGCAAAGAGGATCACTGAGATTGACCTACCAGCTACACTTGAAGGCCGCCTCCTCATATAAATCATGCTGGCAATTTGTTAATACTTAGGGTTAGGGATTTGAACAAACCCAGTTGGTTCTTAGATGCTGTTGTCTTCACATTGCATCTGCGACAGAGACCAACTCATTTAAGAAGCATCCGTTTTGTTCTGTAAGCAGACATGCACCCTAGAAAACTCC
>JAPDDN010000559.1:0-12500 GCA_027422405.1 Ptychobarbus kaznakovi
ATCGAGATGCAGTAACTTGCTGTAACAGTGAACAAGGAAGGATAACGAGGAGACAAACAACAGATAACACAAACGGAGAGAGACGGCTCGCCGTGAAACACACTGGTGCCATCTTGGAAAATGGTGGAAAATTTCTTATTTTTAGAAACTATCTGTCTTCTCTAAAAACAATAACCTGTGAATACTAAAACATCTTCAATGGACTGGAAATAAATTATATTTAAAATTATAACTTTATGTATCTTAACTTCAATCTCCAAATTGTGACTTTACATCTAAAAAATTACTTAATCACATTGTGAGTATATATCATATTTTCAACTTTTTCATGCAATTGTTTCTTTATATATTGCAATGTGAGTATATTCACACTGCAGATTTATATCTTACAACTGTAACTTCACCAAGTGTTACTTCTTATTTTAACTTTATCTCACATTAACCCGTTTATTTAGGCCATCGTTTCAGACCCTCGTTAACGCTCATAGTTCATTCAGACTCCATCTGAGCAGAACAAACTCTCCATTCGTGATCTGAATCAGAGAAGGGGATGAAAGTCGTTTGTTCGTTGTCTTCTAAAGCCGTGTTGGCCAAATGAGAAACTGCTTGTGTAATGTAACAGTAAGAAGTCATAACTGGGAGTACAAACTCACAAATCACTTTGAGGAGGGAATTAAAGTGAGTTGTTTGTTCCGTTGCGTTAGAAGATGGCCGCTGAGATGAAAGAGTCTGAGGATGGGTTTAGATGCTTGTGATGATATAAGACTCTGGACTGCATACATGTGTGTAAATGATCCAGAACACCAGAAGCACTTCAACAATAAACATGTGCAAGCCACACTGTGAAAATGCTACGGTTAAAACCTGTTGAGTGGTTGACGGTAATAATTTACAGGGAAAACGTAAACTGACGTTCCCAGAATTTCATTTGCATTTCAAATATTGTTTGAGTTTGATGTTTTTTCATATCAGTTATGTTTATTAGGGTTGTGTGTTACATCTAATGTTGTTAAATTAAGTTTATTGCATATTTCCGTTTATTGAGTGTTACCATGATGGTGATTAGTGTTTGTGTGAATATGCTCGTTCTGTATATGTTAATACTTAAAACCTGCTTGTGATGACTGCTGAAGCTAGTTTAGATGTTAGTGGGTCAAATATCAGGAGAAAACAAAACAAGTGAAGCTATTCGTCTTCAAATAGTCACTAATTCTTCTGTTTTTCCAGTTATTAAAGCACATATGATTCTGTAGTCCATACATGCACAAGACAAATACACGAGCAGCAGCACAACTCATTACCCGGACCACAGCGTTTGTTTCCCGCTCTTTATATGCATTTCTCATCTTATCGACGCTCTAAATGCTTTCCCACAATCCACCGCGCCAGCGTCAAGCGCTAGATGTGGCCATTAACCAATCAGAATCCAGTACTCCCCACAGACGTGTAATGAAACACATGGTTTGAGCTGTAGTGCAGCTGCACTGGTAATGATGTGAAACCCATGTTCTGAAATATAAAAAATGATGCAAGGTGCTTTCCTACACCTCTTAACTAAATGTTTGTTTGCATGGAATAACACCGGCTTCTGGAAACTATTGCATCAAGCAGACAGGGTTTAATTTTTCTGGGGTGCTAAAGAAAGGTAGATTAGTTGCTAAATGAGGTAGTTATGTCATTCTGTAATCACAACGCAAAGCTGTCAACATCAAATCTCAGAAAAAAAATATTAAATATGTTAATTTAGTCTGTAAAACTAATATATATGACTATTATTGAACACTTACACAATTTCGATTGATTACAATTGAGTTTTTTAATAGCTAGTAAACACATTCTCAGCAGTTATGCAGTTACATTCTTTAAGCCGTGTATTAGTGGTTATGTTTGTTAATATGAAAGATTTTCCGTATTGATTTTTTTTACCTGCATTGTGTTTTCTGGCTACAATGTCCTGGAACATTACTAGCACCTTCTCCGTTGTTCCTACAGTGTACTAATTGATCAACAATTGCAGGTACAAGCTAATTAACAATTAATCAATTAGTATTATTCAATTTAACAATTGCAAATAGCATGTCTTTGGTTTCCATGTTTTGTGTGATTTGGATGGAAAACACGAGCCTTTTTATTATCCGAGTCACTAATAAATTTCTAAAAGTCGCCTAATAAATTGTAAAAATTGTTAAATTTGCAACGCTGCATGTGAATGAATGCAGAAGTGATGGTGCCCTCGTGTGGATGTAATTTAACACTGCTAAACCTTACTTTTAATGTAAGAGCGGATGAGTTTAAACTGTGTCGCTCTATTATTTATCTGTGCAAGCAGAACAAAACAAGTGCGTTATGATGTTGTAAACTGGAATTGTTTCGCATTATTTTATTATTTTAGGGGTTTAGTGCATGCTTGGCGTGTCTGAATGCAAAAGCATTGCAGGGTGGACACAATGTCCAGATAAAAACACACGTGCATGAGAACACAAACCTGATCGTGTGAGATTCAGTCTTGACATGAAGTGCATCAATAAGAGAAACAAAACCCCAACAGCTGTGGATTCCCTTTTATTCTTAAAATGTTATGTACAAGTGCAACTGATTCACTTTTATTCATGTACATTCAATATAGAAAGTTTATGTATGGCATATTACACTTAACTTCACAATTGCACTAGTCTTTGACACACATGTAATCCGTTTCAGACGCTCATTTTCAGTTCTCTTGATTTATTCAGGTATAAATAGTCGAGTGCTTTCTGGGGAAGGAAGGATGAATGATCAGATCCTTCTGTTACAAGCGCTTCAGGATAGAAGAATACATTACAGTTTTATTAAACTGAAGGCAGACACGAGCTGAATGTGAGACGGAGATCATCAGCTCACCCAAACAAATGATTATGCAGAAAAACTCAATACAAAAGTAAACGATTTTATTCTCCATGGAAAGAAATGATTTACGAGACGTGAGAGGATATTAAATGAAAGAGGAGGAATCATGAAGTGCTGTGAGGGACTCTGTCTGTTTCTCTCTCTCGATCAGGTCAGGGGTCGAGGTCAAGGCGCTCCGGAGCCGGTCCGTCTGGGTTTGTATTAGTCTGGTTCAGCCCAGGTCTCCGATGTCATTGTCTACGGGCGGCGGGACGCTTGGCATGACTGTAGAGCCGCTCCCCGCTGTCAGATAACCCGCCACTCCTGGACCTGAACAAACACACACATACCATCATCAACAATCCTGCGTACACACACACACACACACACACACACAACACACACACACACCACACACCACACACACACACACACACACACACACACACACACACACACACACACACACACACACACACACACACACACACACACACACACACACACACCACACACACACAACACACACCTCACACACACACACACACACACACAACACACACACACACACTCTCTCTCTCTCAAGCACGCATGCACACTCACTCACTCTCACACTCGCACTCGCACCACGCACACTCACGCACTCACTCTCACGCACGCACACTCACTCTCACACACGCACACTAACTCATGCACTCTCTCACGCACACACTCACTCTCACGCACGCACACTCACTCTCACTCTCACACACGCACGCACACACTCTAATGCACTCTCACGCACACACTCACTCTCACGCACACTCACTCTATCATTATCACGCACACACACACTCACTCTCATGCACGCACACTCACTCTCACTCACTCACTCACTCTCTCACGCACACACACACACTCATGCACTCACTCTCACGCACGCACACTCACTCACTCGAACACACTCACTCACTCGGACACACTCACTCTCACGCACACACTCTCACACATGCACACTCACTCACGCACTCACTCTCACGCACGCACACTCACTCACACACACACACACTCACTCACGCACACTCATGCACTCTCACGTACACACACACACTCACTCTCACGCACGCACACACACTCGCACGCACGCATACTCACTCACTCTCACACAATCGCACATGCACACACTCACTCTCACACTCTCACGCACTCTCACTCACTCACTCTCACGCACACAAACTCTCTCACACAAACACACACTCACTCTCACGCACACTCACTCACTCACTCACTCTCACACACACTCACTCTCACGCACGCACGCACACTCACGCATGCACGCACACTCACTCTCACGCACTCACTCTCACACACTCTCATGCACGCACACTCACTCTCACACACTCACTCACACGCACACACACACCACTCACCTCACACTCACTCACGCACGCACACACTCACTCTCACGCACACTCTCACGCATGCACACTCATGCACTCACTCTCACACACTCACGCTCACTGACTCTCACGCATGCACGCACACTCTCACTCTCTCACGCACGCACACTCAGCACTCACTCGCTCACGCACACTCATGCACTCACTCTCACGCACACACTCACTCTCACGCATGCACACTCACTCACGCATTCACTTCTCACGCACACACTCACTCACTCACACCACGCACTCACTCTCACGCACGCACACTCACTCACTCTCACGCACGCACACTCACTCACTCACTCACGCACGCACTCTCACACACGCACACTCACTCCCACACACTCACGCACACACTCACTCTCACGCACTCTCTCACTCACACTCTCATGCACGCATAATATAATAATAATAATAATAATAAATCTTTATATCATAATAAAAATATAACACAACTGTAAAATGACACTACTAATGTTTACTGTTTTCAAACGTTAAACCATAAAGTTTTTATTCTGAGAGAAACCTGCAGGAGCCCTTAAAGTATCTCGTTTATTGATCAGAGCTTCATTAGTTTGTGAAGATGTGTTTTTCGTTCTCAAACTCATCACAGATACAGATGGAGCTCATGTCAATCAGGAGTACATGAACACGCTCTGAAACAGTGCAGATACTCGGTTAAATCACTGGCTTTGCCATTAGATCATCGCACAAATTCAGCTTTATCTTGATTCTTGGTGTAGCTTTTTGTAATGTATGACGTGTGTGTGGATGATGTTGTGCACTGATTTCTGTCTGGGTCGTTACAGTAAAGCAGCATCAGCGCTGCAGTGAAGAGCGGAAACAGATGGAAATGAGTGTGAACTGAAACAGAAAGAGAGAAGACATCAGAGGAGAGTCTACCTGCTTTATAGTAATAAAGAGAAGGCTGGAAAAAACCAGGTGAGCTACTAAAGCCCACTGCGCAACGGACTGCTGCCCGCCAGGAGAGACGGAGTGGACACACCTGAGGAGACAGCGAGAGAGACACAGAGAGACAGTACAGGAGAGAGAGAGAGAGAGAGAGAGAGAGAGAGAGAGAGAGAGAGAGAGAGAGAGAGAGAGAGGGGAAGCAAGCAGACATCAGAACCAGCAGATGCAGAAACTGCAGCAGAAAGACCAGACAGCTCATATCAGACCGGCTACTGTCAGCCGGTCAGTAGAGGTCAGCACGGGTCAGTAGAAGTCAGCACAGGTCAGTAGATGTCAGTATAGGTCAGGACGGGTCAGTACGGGTCATGACAGGTCATTAGAGGTCAGGACGGTCAGTACAGGTCAGCACAGGTCATGACAGGTCAGTAGAGGTCAGGACGATTCAGTAAAGGTCAGTACGGGTCAGGAAGGGTCATTATAGGTCAGGACGATTAAGTAAAGGTCAGTACGGGTCAGTATAGGTCAGGAAGGGTCATGACAGGTCAGTATAGGTCAGGACAGTTCAGTACAGGTCAGGACGGTTCAGTACAGGTCAGCACGGGTCAGTAGAGGTCAGTACAGGTCAGATAATCACATCACGTCTTTTGCATGCTCAGGTTCGTTATTTCAAATGTAGACGAGCGGCAAGCACACACACTGCACACTTCTGCACTGCGTTACGGCTCTGAAAAGGTTTTGTTTCGTCCTCCATGCCATAGATGCAGGTTTATGTTTCTGCCGGTCGGTGCTCACTGTTCACACTGCATTACGCGCACTTGTAATATCTGAGAGAAGGGAGAGAGCATCCAGTGTTGTTCACATAAACCTGGACAGCTGCCAGCGCTCTCTCTCACTCATATAGTGAGGGAAATCCACCTGCGATCCGAGCAGAGAGGTTATAGGCTACTCATGAACTGAATATGCGCTCTGCAATAACAACGTGATCTGTGCCTATGGTCCACGCTGATAGATGTTCAGGGGCAGCTAGTTTTCATCTCCATAAACATATATAACAGTAGAGCTAATACAGTGGCTGGAAAGATGTTTATCCTTTGGTTCCTCGTGCGTCCCAATCTTCATAGAGAACGTGGTTCATGGTTGCTCATAGTCTGAGCGCTTTTCATGGCCGCTTTTCATGGCCGCACCATTTCCAGAAGCTGGAAATGGTGCGGCCATTATTTCCACGCATTTTTGAACAGGGAAATCTATTTAGAGCACCTTTTTGTATTAATTAAATATCGATATTTGGCGCCAGATATCAATTCTCGTATCCCAACGAGAAGATTCGCGATATATCGCCATATCGATTTATTGTCCCACCCCTAGTTACTACGGGACAGGACGGGTCAGGACAGGTCAGTACGGATCAGTGTAGGTCAAGACGGGTAAGTTGAGGTCAGGACAGGTCACTATGGGTGAGTACGGGTAAGTACGGGACAGCAGAGATCAGGACAGGTCACTACGGGTGAGTACGGGTCAGTAGAGGTAAGCACAGGTAAGTAGAGGTCAGGACAGGTCAGGACGGATTACTACGGGTCAGGAGATGTCAGCGAGGGTGGGTACGGGTCACTACAGGTCAGCACTTGTAAGTACGGGTCAGGATGGGTCACTAGAGGTCAGGACGCGTCACTACGGGTGAGTAGAGGTCAGGACGAGTCACTACGGGTGAGTAGAGGTCAAGATGGGTCACTATGGGTCAGTAGAGGTCAGGCAGGTCAGCACTGGTAAGTACGGGTCAGGATGGGTCACTACAGGTCAGTAGAGGTCAGGACGGGTCAATACGGGTGAGTAGAGGTCAGGCAGGTCAGCACTTGTAAGTACGGGTCAGGATGGGTCACTAGAGGTCAGGATGGGTCACTACGGGTGAGTAGAGGTCAGGACGGGTCACTACAGGTGAGTAGAGGCCAGGACGGGTCACTACGGGTCAGGCTGGTCAGCATTGGTACAGGTCAGGATGGGTCACTAGAGGTCAGGACAGGTCACTACAGATGAGTAGAGGTCAGGATGGGTCACTACAGGTGAGCAGAGGTCAGGAAGGGTCACTACGGGTCAGGCAGGTCAGCACTGGTAAGTACAGGTCACTAGAGGTCAGGACGGGTCACTACGGGTGAGTAGAGGTCAGGACGGGTCACTACAGGTGAGTAGAGGTCAGGACGGGTCACTACAGGTGAGTAGAGGTCAGGACGGGTCACTACGGATGAGTGGAGGTCAGGACGGGTCACTACAGGTGAGTAGAGGCCAGGACGGGTCACTACGGGTCAGGCTGGTCAGCATTGGTAAGTATGGGTCAGGATGGGTCACTAGAGGTCAGGACAGGTCACTACGGGTGAGTAGAGGTCAGGATGGGTCACTACAGGTGAGCAGAGGTCAGGAAGGGTCACTACGGGTCAGGCAGGTCAGCATTGGTAAGTACGGGTCACTAGAGGTCAGGACGGGTCACTACGGGTGAGTAGAGGTCAGGACGGGTCACTACGGGTGAGTAGAGGTCAGGACAGGTCACTACGGGTGAGTAGAGGTCAGGATGGGTCACTACGGGTGAGTAGAGGTCAGGACGGGTCACTACGGGTGAGTAGAGGTCAGCACGGGTTCACTCATCCCTCATACGAGGTGCTGTGCTGGACTCACCTGTCAGGTAACCTGCGGTCTGCGAGTCGGAGATGAAGAGGTCGTGTTTCTGGTCTTTGAAGGCACTCCACACAGTGGAACGAGAGAGGATCTCATTCACCTGAAACAAACACACACACGTCATTCACATCACTGGTTCCAGTCCCAGAGGGTTCTACTGCGCTGCTGGACGAGGATGATACCTGTTCTCCAAACTGCAGGCTGCGGGTCATGGACTTGAGCGCTTTAACGATCTGAGCTTTGGTTGCTGACGGGTTTTCCAGAGTCTCCAACCCGACTCCCTCCAACAGCTTCAGCAGGTACGGCACCAGATCCACCTGAAGAGCCTAAGACCAGAGAACATTCAAACGCAAAGAATTATAATAATAATAATACATTTTTATAACACCGTTCAAAATATGTTTTTCTCTTTGAAATAAATTGATACTTTTATTCAGCAGTTCCATCAGTGAAGACTTTGTTACATTGTTTCAAATAAATGCCATTCTTTTACAATTATATTCAAAGAATTCTAAAATGTCTCGTATAGACTGGAATAATGATGCTGAAAATTACATTTGAACATATTCATGTAAAAAACAGTTATTTTAAATTGTAATAATATTTCATAATATTACTGTATTTTTAAACAAACAAATACAGCAGAAGAAAACATTAAAAATAAACCCCAACCAACTAGAAACATTTCAATAAGAGCTTATAAAACTATTGTTAAATTAAAAAGAGTGCGACCTGTGCGACCAGCTCGGTCTGCTCTCGCTGGAACATGCGGTTCAGAGCCTCGCAGGCCAGTCCTGCCATATCAGCCCTGAGCTTCATCCCGGTCATCAGCGGGCCGATGGTGTCCAGCGCAGCCATGGAGCGCACACACAGCTGCAGACACACACACACACACACAGACACACACACAGACACACACACACACACACACACACACACACACACACACACACACACACACACAGCATCAGCACACCGTCACAGCAGCACACCCAGAGCAGGCCGTGTTCACGCTGTACCTCGTTGTCTGACAGCACGTGGAGGAGGCGGATGGCGCTCTTGGGCACGGCGTTGTTCTTGTGCTGGAGCGCGGTCAGGACGCGGGGCAGATGACCGAGAGGAGGAACCTGATCAGCTAGCTGCGTCTGAGAGCTGAAGAGACACACGGCTGCGGTGGTCACCGTCTCTAGCGCCTCACCCTGATGATAGAACACCACATACTAAATAGTTTACCCTGGAGCACAAAACCAGTCATATGGGTCAGTTTTATGAAATTGAGATGTATGCATCTTCTGAAAGCTGAATAAATAATATTTCCATTGATGTATGGTTTGGACAATATTTGAAAATCTGGAATCTGAGGTGCAAAAAAATCTACATTTTGAGAAAATCATCTTTAAAGTTGTTCAAATTAAGTTCTTAGCAATGCATATTACTACGTTTTGATATATTTACAAAATATCTTCATGGAACATGATTTTAATATCCTAATGTATGTATGCCCAAATGTCTTATTACTCTAATTGACTGATACAAATATAAGAATTTGACTCAAAAGATGAGGCACACTTTTAGAAAAAACGGCTTTACAAAAGGTAAAAATCAATTTGAACTGACCACTACACAGACACCACTCAGCACAATACCATCTAATTATCGTTAGCGGTACGATCCCAGAAAACATGTAGGCACATCGCTACAGACCGTCAGCGTCAGACTCACGTTGGGGTTGTTCTTCTCCAGCAGAGCGGTCAGCGTGTCCATCAGCGACACCAGGAACTCTCTGGGCTTGCGTAAAACCCAGCCGGGCTGAGAGATGAAGATCCGCAGAAACACCCCCCCGACCTCCAGCTCGCCCTGACCGGCTCCGTACGCCACCGAGAAGTCCTCCGACAGCTGCAGACACACACTCACTCATCACTGATGCATCAAAACTGACAGCAAAGCCATTTATAACGTTAGGCTGCAACAACTAAATCGATAAAACCTAGACACAACTTCAGCCGCTCGCTCTAATTACAGCCCTGAGCAATGCAGACAGAATGCATATAAAAATAGAGGAGAAAACAGAACGAGATGCATCAAATCTGCACAAAACATGATGATTCTTTATTTGAAGCTTTAAGGCAATGCATTAAGGTAATGACTCTGTGAGACGCGTGTGCATCCTCGGCACAAGTCATATCCGAATCTGTACATCTCACAAATTCACACAAGCATTTCCATTTTACATCCACTGTTTTTATGCACATTTTGGATCATCGCATATAGGAAACGCCAAGATGCGCATCGATTCTGAAAATGCACATAAAAAAACGTTTGAGTAGTTAATGATTATATTGAGTGTCTTCTCCTATATTCTTAGTGATGTTTAGAGCCACAGTTTATCAGAAAGAGACGATTTAGTTCTCTCAGACTCGTTGGATGGAAACGGTGCTTTATACGCATATGTTTTATGCAATATTCCAGTTTGGCGCATAAGTTTAATTGGAATATTTGGATGGAAACATAGCTTGTGTTACGCTGAAATCTTTCGGCATGCGGCGGACAGACGGAACACGGTCATCAGTTACCGATTTAGGGTTAAAGCGAGTAGTGCACGTGTTTCATAAGAGTAGGACGTGAGAAGGGATAACAGTAAAGACTCGGAGATGTTTCGTTCTTCGCTTGGGGGCGGCTGTAGATTAATGCCTTCAATGCAATGGTCTTTTATTAAACTGGATACGTTATGTGCATACCTGTCAAGTATCCCGTTTTGGCCGGGAAAGTCCCGTAATTTACCCTTCTTTCCCGCCGTCCTCCCATATTAGTATTTTAACCTGCGTTATTAAAAAAAAAAAAAAACGTCCCCCCCAAAAAATCTGAGCTCTGTCACTAGCCTCGCGATAACTGCCACCTGCAGTAGCCTACTACAGGTTAGTGTGTGAGGTCAGATGATGAGTTGATGAGTGACGACGCGGGAAAAAAAGAAGAAAAAACAGACAGATGATGGACGCCAGGACAGAGAAGGAAGGCACTCCTGCCAAAAAACCAAAACCCTCGTGTAAATACCGCGATCAATGGGACAACGGATTTATTTTTCTGAAGAAGAGCAGGGTGGGGGACAGTCACGCGTTTTGTAAGATTTGTAACTGTGACTTTAGCATCGCACACGGGGGAAGGAATGATGTATGCCAGCACGAGAAATCCGCCAAGCACAAGCGCGGGCTAGAGGCACAAAAACATGCCCAGGCGATGTCAGCATTCGTGACGAGAAATGCCACTGAGGCAGACCAGGTCACAAGTACAGAGGTAAAAATGGCAATGCTGTGTGCCAAAAACAACATTCCTTTCTCCTTCCATGATGACTTCAACAAGTGTGTAGCTGACATGTTCCCGGACTCTGCTATTGCACGAAAATACTCAACGGGAAAAACGAAGGCTACTCAACTCATCAAAGGTAAGTTAGCTATATAACGTTAGCTACCTATCTTACTGCTGGGCTACTGTACGTTTGCTAAAACGGTATAAAATGGGTTTGAAATGTGTTTGAATATTCTAACAATTGAGCATCAACCCATGGCATGCATGTTGTAGGCTACTAGCTAATTACTGGACACTCAACAGGTGCCATAGCAGCAGAACTAGAGGATGAGTTGGCCAAAACATGCCGATCTCAGCCCTTTTCACTGATGTGTGACGAATCAAACAACAGAAAAACAGACAAAGAATTTGTCATCCTGACTAGACTCTACGATGAGGCCACTCTGCAGGTCGCTACAAGATTCCTGGAGATGCCTACATGCAATGTAGGAAATGCAGAAAATCTTTATGGAAAGCTGAGTGAAGCATTAAGGTAAGGGGAACTGCACTGTGTTGTTGACATGTTTAGTAGTTTGGATTTAATTACAACCTTACATTTTGTCTGAGACGTTTTGTGGCATTGTTTCCTGTTTCCAATAGAAAAAGAGGCATCCCATGGGATAACCTGATTGCCTTTAACTCTGATAATGCGAGTGTTATGAAAGGCTGACATAACTCGGTCATCAGCAGACTGAAGACCAGCCAGCCCCACATCCAGGACCTTGGCTGCATCTGCCACCTGGTACAGCTGGCCACTGGCTGTGGCATCAGAGCAGCCCAGGTATCGGTGGAAGACATCCTGGTGGGGATATACACCCACTTTGATAAAAGGTAAATGCATACATATAGGCCTGCTATTTATCTCGCCTAATGTTGTGTGTGTTACAATGTAACAACATTGCATGTGGCTAACTCATGAACAAGGTAGCCTAGTAGACCTGGAGTTCATATTCTTTACACACACACACTCACTCACTCACTCACTCACTCACAATTCCAACCACTAACAGAGTAATTTTCTATCTCTCAGTGCAAAAAGATGTGAAGTTTACAAAGAGTTTGTAGACTTCACTGATTCAGACCACCTGAAGCTCCTCAGGTACTGCAGCACAAGATGGCTAAGTCTGTTAACCTGCATCCAGAGGGTGCTGAACCAGTGGGATGCACTACAGGTAGGATGGTAACTCCACTCAGCAGATATCTACACAGTTTACTATGCAGTTTACTATACCCTGTCACCTGGATTAATCAGTTTGTCCAATAATGGCAGACAGGAAACAAAGGAGCTGCCTG
>JAPDDN010000559.1:17500-48290 GCA_027422405.1 Ptychobarbus kaznakovi
GAAATTGCGAAATGGCCTCAAACGATTAGTAAATAAACTGCATAATGTTATATTTTCTAATACAAGCACAAATTGCATATAACAGCGCTGCACAAGCTTGCCGCGCCAGGGTTCAAAGTCCAAAGCGCGAGAAAAATCTGCGCTAAAAATACTGTTACTCTGTAGTTGCATTTTATTAGTTTTTCTTGAAAGGCATGTGCCAATGCCATACGTGCGACAAACATCTTCCCAAACTCGTCAGAATCATTTATAAATCTGTTGTCAACAAAAAGAAGCACTGAGGTCTTCCTGCGGGTTTCTGCCAAAATAAAAGCTCCTTCAACATTAAAAAAATTTAATATTGTAATTTTAATGATGTTCTGTAAAATTAAATAAAAAAGTAAGACAATAATAATGATAATAATAATTACACTACAACAGCTCTATTAATACATTTATTATAACATTCACATAGTGTTCAAATTGGGATCTGTAATATATTCTAATGTTCTAAAAGAAGTTTCTTCTTCTCAGCAAGGCTGCATTTATTTGTACAGAAAAAAATACATGCCTGATTCAAGAAGGGGATCTCAAAAATGGCCAAAAATTGTGCTTTGTTGGTATAATGTCTGATAGATTGTTAAAAAATATTCAGTGTAAAGTAAATATTTTAAAATTGTTGTTTTGTAATTGATTGTTTTATTTGAAAAGGAGGACAAAATGGTAAAAAACACCTTTTGGCTATTTAATTTATGCAATGGTGAACAAATTAAAGGCCTACTACAAACTATGCCTACATGGGGGAAAAAATGCGAAAAAACGTATTCAGCCTTCGGCCCAGTGTTTCATTTTGTTCGGCTTCAGCTTTGGCAAAGAATTTTCATTTCAGTGCATCCCTAAGAAGTACTGAGATAAAAGTTTATAGTTTGGGTATAAACACTTACAGTAGTGATCAAAACGAAAGCATCTTAACACTTGTATTGTTAACGACAACCCATTTAAAAAGTATTTGTAATTTAACCATTAATTCAGGAGATTCCAATAGTTTAAGGCTTTATGAAGTGAGACACTGATTCCTTCATTTAATTTATTTTATTATTTTGTTCAAATTAATATATTTTTAAAAGACTTCAGCAATGAACATTTTGTCAGACCCACTAATAAATTACATTATTTTGTTTAGTTTTATAATCTTTTTTTTCTCAGAATTGTGATCTCCAATTTATATAAAAAAGTGTGATTCTCAATTTATCCAGAATCGTGCAGCTGTAGTTTACATGTTGTTATTACTGCTTATAATTCATTAAAATAGAAGCTTAATTTCATAAAGTACACGTTGATTTCAAAATGCACCTACATTTTTTTGCATTTTGTGTTTTTCAGTTGAATAAAATACTATTTTCCCCAATATATTTCATCATTAAGGATTTAAAAAAATAAGTCTAAAAATCTCGTCTCGTGGGATAAGTATCTCGTCACACCTATGTATACATGTTAAATAATAAGCAAAATCAATGTTTTACCACAGCATATTTTTACTAAAATAAATGACAAGCTTTGTAGTTTAGAATACAAAATAACCATTTATTTAAATAACGATTGCACAGTAACACAATAAACGCAATTATCCACCTTTAGCGCCCACAGTACCTCTGCAGTTAGGGTTTGGTTTCTGGACACGGCACACGGAATGGTCTTTTTTTACAGTGGCTGAAAGGGAAGCACCGCAGCTGGGAGTCACAAGCGGGTGTCACGTCAGTCACACGAGTGAAAAAGCCGGTGATCGGGTTGGGAGCTGTCGAGCACGCAGCTGCAGCTGCAGACTGGTGCTTTGCACCTTTAGAATGGCTAGACAGCGCTGCCTCTCCCGTGTTCGAAATGACGAACGTTTTACGGCACAGTGTACCTTTTGCACGTCACGGGTCCTGATCTTTCTTAAGCCACCCCTTATACTTTTCATCATGTTAAATCGGCATTTTCCTGGCATTGCGTGTTTACTACATAATACTAGCTGCAACAGCGTCTGCGAGTCGCCTTTACCCCACGCAGAGAAGATCACGTGACGGATCGCGTGAACGTTAACTATTGTAATTTAACCAATATTATCAACTAAAACATATTCAAATACACAGAGATTGTGAAACAAATTTCCATGACTTTTCCAAAACTTTGTGGGTTAATTTATTTTTCCAAAACTTTTCCAGGCCTGGAAAATGCCGTTTTAAAATTCCATGACTTTTCCAGGTTTTTCATGACCGTACGAACCCTGTAACTGTGATTACGCTGATCCACCTCTACTGAATGTATATATATGATTATTAAAGGTGCAGGAGTCTTACTGGATGGTAAGGAGTGCAGCAGCACCAGCAGATTGGGCAGAACCAGAGACTCAGCGATGTTGATGACGCAGTCCTGGTTTGATGTGACCGTATTCACCACCTGCAGCGAAACACACCATGTTAACAGAGCCGATGGAGTCAGAGGAGGGTGAAGCAGCACAGGTTTGTAACACACCTCTAACGCCAGCTGCTGGACTCTGCCGGCGCCGTGGACCCTCAGCAGAGAGAAGAGCAGCTTGAAGTGACCGATGCACTCCGTCTCAGAGCCTGCGACACACACACACAGATCACAGACCAGCCTCTACACACACACACACACACACACACACACACATCACAGAACAGCCTCCACACACACACATCACAGACCAGCCTCTACAAACACACATCACAGACCAGCCTCTATATACACACACACACACACACACACACAGACACACACACACACACAGCTGTGTTTTAGGCACCTGGGTTGTTCTTGATGACGTTGCGGAGAGCTTCCAGCGCCATCTCGGCCCAGCGCAGTCTCGGAGCGTGCTGCTGCGACTCCACTTTATTAGTCTGCGTCATCGCCAGCAGCGTGTGCAGATACTGAGCCTGAGAGCCCACGTAGTCCAGCAGACTCGACGCGAACGCCTTCGGATGCTGAGAAACACAGCTGTCAGACTCTACACTTCAAGACACGAACGCTTTTACTCAGCAAGGATGCATTACATTGATCACAAGTGACAGTAAAGACTTTTATAATGCTACAGTAGATTTCTATTTCAAATAAATGCTGTTCTTTTGAACTTTCTATTCATCTGAGAATCCTGAAAAATAACATGCGTCAGTTTCTACATAAATATTAATGTGTTCAACATTGATAATAATCAGAAATGTTTCTCGAGCAGCATATTATTATGATTTCTGAAGATCATGTGACACTGAAGACTGGAGTAATGATGCTGAAAATACAGAAATAAATTACAGTTTAACACATATTCACATAAAAACAGCTGATTTACATTATAATAATATTTCACAGTTATACTGTATTTGTGATCAAATAAACACAGCCTCGGTGAACAGGAGAGACTTCTTCTGGATCTTCAGTACAGTAGTGTAGACGTCTCTCACCTCCAGAGGAAACACAGGCTGCTCGTTATAAACCCTAACGAAGATCTCTCCCACGATCAGCTCCTTCCCGTGTTCACTGAAGAGGAACTCAGACCCGAAGCTCTGCTCACACTCGCCCTGGAAAAACACACACACACACACACACACACACACACACACACACACACACACACACACACACACACACACACACACACACACACACACACACACACACACACACACACACACACACACACACACACACACACACACACACACACACACAAACACACACACACACACACAGAGAGAGAGAGAGAGACACACACACACACACACACACAGAGAGAGTGAGACACACAGAGAGAGTGAGACACACACACACACACACACACACACACAGATAGAGTGAGACACACACAGAGATAGAGAGAGAGAGAGACTAACACACACACACACACACACACACACACACACAGACAGAGAGAGAGAGAGAGAGTGAGACAAACACACACAGAGAGAGAGAGAGAGAGACACACACACACAGAGAGAAAGAGACACACACAGAGAGAGAGAGAGAGAGAGACACACAAACACACTCAAACAGAGAGAGTGACACACACACACACACACACACACAGACAGACACAGACACACACACACACACACACACACACACACACACACACACACACACACACACACACACACACACACAGAGAGAGAGAGACTCACAGACACACACACATGCACACACACACACACACAGAGAGAGAGAGCACAGAGGAGTGTGTGCAGCTCTCACTCTCTTGATGTTGCTCTCCTGCTGCGTCTCCAGGAACTCCATCAGCTCCGCTCTCGTGCCGTTGTTCCAGATCAAATACGGCGTCTCCGAGTTACTGTTCAACAGCTTCAGCACCTGGAGAACCAACAGACCCACACACAGCCTCCATTAACCTTCACACTGCTGCAGGACTAGTGCGGTCAGCAGAGCAGCATACTGACCCAAACACCCCCCGGCACGGAGACTCCTCAATAACTCATAACGCAGGTTATACTTATACAGCCAGTTAAAATACATTTCCCCCATTAAAATAATAATAATCATCATCACATGGCAGGCACTACACAGGACTATGTGAGTAAATATGGATCTAGTTATCTAAAAGAATAAAGCCAAATATTATTTCACAATAACAATTTATATCATGATGATTTAGCATTTTTGTAATTTTATTTTTGTAATTAATAATAAGAACATAGATGCAAGTAACAAACTAAAGGACAATAGCAGACTGTCATCATTAAATGACTGGATGTCTAAGTGGTGCCCGCAAAACAACATAGGTTTTATAGACAATTGGACGAGTTTTTGGGGCAGACCTGACATGTTGAAAAGAGATGGTGTTCATCCCTCCTGGGGTGGTGCCGCTATTCTCTCTAGAAATTTGGCACATAGTCTTAGAGTTCATACTTGACTAAATGGAGCCCAGGTCAGGAAGCAGACAGACTGGCTAAACCGACCGTCTGCTAGCCGCCTCACGTCACAGAAGTCAGTTAATTCTCAGCACATAGAGACTCCTTCACCTAGATATCACACTATAGAGACTGTGTCTGTTCCCCGAACTAGAAAATACAGAAAACGTCAAAAACTATTTATGAGTAACCATTTAATTGATGTTCAACAAATAAAAAATGTTGACAATACACAGAAAGAATTGATAAAACTTGGCTTACTAAATATCAGGTCCCTTTCTACAAAAGCACTTTTTGTAAATGATTTGATTAATGATCATAACCTAGATTTGCTCTGTTTGACAGAAACATGGCTAAAACCAGATGAATACATTATTTTAAACATAATAACCCCCCAAGATTACTGTTACAAAAATGAGCCGCGTATAAAAGGAAAAGGGGGAGGTGTTGCTACAATTTATAACAATATTTTCAGTATTTCTCAGAAGACAGGCTTTAAGTATAACTCCTTTGAAGTAATGGTGCTTCATATAAAATTATCTAGAGAAAAAAGTATTAATGAAAAATCCCCCGTGACGTTTGTACTGGCTACTGTATACAGGCCACCAGGGCACCATACAGACTTTATTAAAGAATTTGCTGATTTTCTATCAGAGTTAGTGCTGGCTGCGGATAGAGTCCTAATTGTGGGTGATTTTAATATCCATGTTGATAATGAAAAAGATGCATTAGGATCAGCATTCATAGACATTCTGAACTCTATTGGGGTTAGACAACACGTTTCAGGACCTACTCATAGTCAAAATCATACTCTAGATTTAATACTGTCACATGGAATTGATGTTAATGGTGTTGAAATTCTGCAGCAAAGTGATGATATATCAGATCATTATCTAGTCTTGTGTAAACTCCATATAGCTAAAGCTGTAAATTCAACTCCTTGTTATAAGTATGGTAGAACCATCACTTCTACCACAAAAGACTGCTTTGTAAGTAATCTTCCTGATTTATCTCAATTCCTCAGCATATCCAACAGCTCAGAACAACTTGATGATGTAACAGAAACTATGAACTCTCTCTTTTCTAGCACTTTAGATACAGTTGCTCCTTTACGCTTAAGGAAGATTAAGGAAAAGAGTCCAACACCGTGGTATAATGAGCACACTCGCACTCTAAAAAGAGCAGCCTGGAAAATGGAGCGCAGCTGGAGGAAAACAAAACTAGAGGTATTTCATATAGCTTGGCGGGAAAGTACGCTTTCCTACAGAAAAGCTTTAAAAACTGCTAGATCTGAATACTTTTCATCTCTTTTAGAACAAAACAAACATAACCCCAGGTATTTATTCAATACAGTGGCAAAATTAACAAAAAATAAAGCATCAACAGGTGTTGACATTTCCCAACAGCACAGCAGTAATGACTTTATGAACTATTTTACTTCCAAAATTGATACTATTAGAGATCAAATTGTTACCATACAGCCGTCAGCTATATTATCACATCAAATAGTGTACTATAGATCCCCTGAGGAACAATTCCACTCATTCTCTACTATAGGAGAGGAAGAATTGTATAAACTTGTTAAATCATCTAAACCAACAACATGTATGTTAGACCCTATTCCATCTAAACTACTAAAAGAGGTGCTTCCAGAAGTCATAGATCCTCTTTTGGCTATTATTAATTCGTCATTGTCATTAAGATATGTCCCCAAAAACTTTAAATTGGCTGTTATTAAGCCTCTCATTAAAAAAACACAACTTGACCCCAAAGATCTAGTTAATTACAGACCGATCTCGAATCTCCCTTTTCTGTCAAAGATATTAGAAAAGATTGTATCCTCACAATTATATTCCTTCTTAGAGAAAAATGATATCTGTGAGGATTTCCAGTCAGGATTTAGACCATCTCATAGTACTGAGACTGCTCTCATTAGAGTGACAAATGACCTGCTCTTATCATCTGATCGTGGTTGTATCTCTCTATTAGTTCTACTGGATCTTAGCGCTGCGTTCGACACTATCGATCACAACATTCTTTTGAATAGACTTGAAAACTCTGTTGGCATTAGTGGAAGTGCATTAGCATGGTTCAAATCATACTTATCCGACCGCCATCAATTCGTAGCAGTGAATGAAGAGGTATCATATCGATCACAAGTGCAGTATGGAGTTCCTCAAGGCTCAGTACTAGGACCGTTACTTTTCACGCTTTATATGTTACCCTTGGGAAATATCATTAGGAAACACGGGGTTAGCTTTCACTGTTATGCTGATGATACTCAGCTCTATATTTCTTCACGGCCTGGTGAAACACACCAAATTGAGAAACTTATGGAATGCATAGTCGATATAAAAAACTGGATGACGAGTAATTTCTTACTGCTAAATTCTGAAAAAACAGAGGTGTTAATTATCGGACCTAAAACCCCCACAAGTAATAACCTAGAACACTGTCTAACACTTGATGGCTGCTCTGTAAATTCTTCGTCATCAGTCAGGAACCTAGGTGTGCTATTTAATAGTAATCTCTCCTTTGACAGCCACGTTTCTAGCATTTGTAAAACTGCATTTTTTCATCTTAAAAATATATCTAAACTGAGACCTATGCTCTCAATGTCAAATGCAGAAATATTAATTCATGCGTTTATGACCTCAAGGTTAGATTATTGTAATGCTTTATTGGGTGGTTGTTCTGCACACTTAATAAACAAATTACAGATGGTTCAAAATGCAGCAGCTAGAGTTCTTACTAGAACCAGGAAGTATGACTACACTGGCTCCCTACTAAACATCGTATAGATTTTAAAATCTTGTTAATTACTTATAAAGCCCTGAATGGTTTAGCTCCTCAGTATTTGAGCGAGCTCTTATCGTATTATAGTCCTTCACGTCCGCTGCGTTCTCAAAACTCTGGCCATTTGATAATACCTAGAATATCAAAATCGACTGCGGGCAGCAGATCTTTTTCTTATTTAGCGCCCAAACTCTGGAACAATCTACCAAACACTGTTCGGGAGGCAGACACACTCTGTCAGTTTAAATCTAGATTAAAGACCCATCTCTTTAACCTGGCGTACACATAATGCACTAATACACTTCCATTATTCAAATCCGCTAAAGGATTGTTAGGCTGCATTAATTAGATCAACCGGAACCGGAAACACTTCGCATAACACATGATGTACTTGTTACATCGTAAAAGGATTGACATCTACGCTAATATTAGTCTGTTTCTTTCTTATTCCGAGGTCACTGCATTCACCAGATCAGATGGTGGATCAGCACCTAGAGACGACCTCTACAGCCCTGAACGTCAGCGGAGACCAGGACACCTAGATGAGCCCCAGAGACAGACCCCCAGTGAGGACCCCGTCACCTAGACAGCCAACAGGAAAAGACCTCGGGAACCAGTTGAGCCCTCCAATCTGACTTTGCAGCAGTTGGAATTGAACTGCTGTGTCGTCTGGCCAGAGGAGAAATGGCCCCCCGACTGAGCCTGGTTTCTCCCAAGGTTTTTTTCTCCGTTCTGTCACCAATGGAGTTTTGGTTCCTTGCCGCTGTTGCCTCTGGCTTGCTTAGTTGGGGACACTTAATTTCCAGCAATATCGTCGACTTGATTGAACAGAAACTTTTTGAACTAAACTGAGCTGGACGATGCCATCACTGAATTCAATAATGAAATGCCTTGAACTGAAAATTGAGTGTTTAATCTTGTCATTTTTTCATTATTGACACTATTTTCTCTATTTGCTATTGTGCAGTTGCTTTGTCACAATTTGTATTGTTAAAAGCGTTATATAAATAAAGGTGACTTGACAAATACAATAATGCCTTTTATTTCATATTTTCATTTTTCAATTATTAAATTATAATAAAAATAAAAAAAGTTACTCAAAAGGCATCTCTGACTAATTTAATTTCTGAAACTTACACAATTTAACAGCAATTTATTAAAAGTTTAGCCCTATGAAATATGTAATATTATTTTTTCTCAAATGTAGTTTAATTTTCATAAAATTATGTTTTATGTGTGTCTTTTTAATATATTTTATGGATTCCATTTTGAAAATGTATATTACATTTTAATAATCATAAGCATATCCAATAAATTCATAAAGATTAATTAGATTTTAGTAAAAAAAAACAAAAAAAACATCCAGAAATACGGTGTTGTGTATTTATATTTTTCTGGTAAATATTGTTTTAATAAACGACATTTAATAGCTTTTATTTTGACGGGTTGCAGCAAAGACTTTACGATTGTTAGTATGATATAACGATGTTTTCCACAAACGAAGCAGTCAAGTCTGTGCCAATCATTCACACACAACACGCAGGATTTATATTAAATACTATTTTCACAGCTCAATATCGCGTTTTGAATAAATATGTTGAAGCCGTGGTTCACGGATAAGCGACGGAAAACCGCTTTTAATAACGGCAGACTGATTTAATCACGATTATGAAATCCGTTTGCGTAGCTCGTCAGTGCTTATTACATGCATTTATGAACCTCTTGTCCCGCAAAACACCACATTTAATAATATGCTTTTATTCCAAACTCTCAGCACTGCATTATACATAGAGCAGCACAATTAATCCACTTATGTTATTCTGTGTTCTTTTCTTCCTGTAATTTAATTTCAGTATAGCACTATACTACCATGCATATTATTATTAAAGGAGAAACCACTCCGGTATACAGTATAGCTCACATGTGAAGTTAAGTGTTTTCAGCTTGTTTATTTTCCACAAATATGGCATGTGTTTGTTTCAAACAATGGTATAAACATCATGTAAATTATGATAATAAATCGCAATAACAATTACAAGGGAATAATCGACAATTATGATTGTTCTCGTAATCGTGCAGCCCTAATTATAACAACACTTTCTTTTAATGAACTATATATTGTCGCAGTCCTGTGTTTATTAGTCACAGGGCTCTAGAGTGCGACCAATTTGGTCGCACATGCGACCTAATTTCTCAAGGGTGCGACTAATAAAAATCCTAGGTCGCACTGGTGCGTCCAGCCATTCGAGAAAAAAACAAAACAAGTCTCCGCGACTCTGAAAGTCTCTCTGTTGTTCAACAAGACACATACATTAGGCCCATATCGTGGTCTAAACCAATCAGAGATAGTGAAGGGCGGGCCCCCCTCTGATTGGCCGTGGTCCAGATATTCCTGTTCATGTGTGTGTGTGTGCGTCTGAAAATGCGTTTGCTGCTGCAGTCAGGCAGAGAGAGGTAAGTAATAAAGATGCGCGCAGTGTTGCCAATTTCGCTAGATTTAGCGCCTTTTTAGACCCCCATAGCGACTTTTTTTTCAAAAAAACAACTAGTGACAAATCTAGCAACTTCTTGGACAAACTTTAGTGAGTCTCTGTGAGATTTCGTTGGTACTGCCGCGGCGGCGCGAGATCAGCGCGCACGCGTTCTCTGCATCGGCTCTGTTCAGTGAATGTCTGAGAGGAGCTAAAGAGATATTATTGCTTCTCTAAGTTTGCATGCAAATATAGCTGAAATCACAGCACAGGAATTGTCTTGTCTTATATTGTGTATTATTTGATTTCATCAACCAACGGCTCAGTAAAATGATAAATTAGTATTTTTGTGCAGACTAGCTTCTTGGAAGGGAGAGCTGGTTATGTATTCTTAAAGGGCTGTGTTTCAGTCACTATTTAATATTTATCCCGTTGACTGACAACATAAACAGTAAAATATATAAAGTAAAACTGTTTTATTGAGAATTTGGCTGCATTAAAATACAGTATGAGAACAGAGAGACAATTAGACAGAACAGAACAGGTTTTTTTCTTTACTTTATTGTACTTTTAGTCATTTAGCAGACACTTTTATCCAAAACGACTTACAAATAAGAAAAAGTAACTAAAATTAAAAGTTAAAACTATACATATTATATATACACATTTAAGAAGATAAAGAAATTAAATAAAAATGACAAATGCATACAACAACATTTCAAAACTAAACATTTAATTGAAAACAAAATTAAAGCTAAAAACAATTCAAAATATTAATTCAAGAAAAGGTATGAGTATAAAAATGATTCTTACATAACACGAAAGGCCTAAGTATACTTATTTTTTACATAGTAAGAATTGGTTATAAAAACTGTAAATACCTTATATATATATATATATATATATATATGTGTTTAGTGAAATTATTTGGTAGTCTGAGGTGGGATGGGGGCACCGGATTGTTTTATGGGTTTAAGGGGGGGGGGGGGGGGGGGGGTTTGAGAAGCACTGCACTAGAGCATCCCTTCATTCGTCTGATAAGAATCAGTGTAGAGGGGTCAAGTCTGGAAGATGTTGATGCTAGAGAGAGTGTGGTCAGCTGGTTTAGCCAAAGCCAAAGATCAAGAAGGCCAAACTACAGGAGTTGGCCATCCGAGGGGCATGTGACTGCAATGGAGGATAGTCCATAAGACATTGAGCCATGAGATGTTCAGTTTGACGCCCTTAATACACTTAAATTAGATTTTCTTTTTATTTCATTTATCTTGAGATGTTTTAAGTTTAAATATCAGCTCAGTGAAGCACTTTAAGCACCAACACTTTTTCAGTAAGTTACCTTTCCTGTAGAATTGTGCTTCAAATAAGAACTTTATGTTGACCAGATTGTTAGTTAGTCGTTTACTAGTCAATATTGCCTATATAAAAATTTGGGTGCACCTAACTTTTGTGCTGGTGCACCTAAGAAAAAAAGTTAGGCGCACCAGTGCACCCAGTGCAAAAAGTTAGTCTAGAGCCCTGAGTCACGTATTCAGTTAACAGCCTACTATAGAAATCAATAATCTAATATCAAATAATTATTGAATTTGTCTTTTGCTTGATTAAGCAGGAGGAATATTAGCGCGCTGTCACTTTAAGAGCCAATATAATTTACTGTTACACATTAACTATTTACGTCATTTATTACATGAACGAGTTACGTGAACAATCATATTTTGACACACTGTTGCGTATATTTGAGCGTTTAAACATGTCCGTGCTCTGTTTAATAACTTACTTAAAATTACTTTAATAACTCAAGCACGTCCCAAAAGTCACGTTACATGATTTTACACATATTACGTTTTTATGTAAGGTTGAGTTATAATCCCAATAATCAGTTTGATATTTGCAGACAAGATGTTTGAGATTATATTTAATATTTTTGTTTGCATTACATTTAGAGTTTTATTTTTCCTGCATTAGGACACATTTACTGGCATGTTTGAGTGTTTATATATATATATTTTACATTTGTGCCTAGTTTATGTTGGTTTAATACGTTCTTAATGTTTTCTAACTAAATATAACGACACTGAAAATGGCTAATTATGTCATAATTCTTTCCTTGCACTATTTAAAATATTAAGTGCGTAAACTTCATAATGACGTTTTAAAGCATATTTTAAGGTATTATCAGTTTTTTTCTGTTTCACGTATAAGATTATTGTACTTTCAAGCCGTGATTAGCGGTGCGGTGTACCTCGGCGGGCGCGCTGCGGCCCAGTCTGCGGGAGATGTAGGGCGTCAGCATGGCAGCCAGGCTCTTCCTGATGGCAGGGTTCTCCGGAGGCGGCTCGTCCTCCGGGCCCCGGGCCCCGCTGTACCCCGCCAGCCGCCCGAGGGCCACCACGCTCAGCTTGGCCAGGCTGTTGCACACCTGCTGCTGGTTGGTGTCGTGGCTGGCCTGCACGCCGCTCTCCTCCAGCGTGTAGTCGTAGCTGAAGAGACTCGCCAGCAGGTGCCACAGGACCCCGGCCTGATACAGGTGCGTCTGCAGGAAGAAGTCCACCGCTAACGAGCTGACGCACTCCACCGCCAGAGACGCCAGGCGCGGCAAACCCTGAGAGACGGGAAGCAGAAGAACCGAGTCTGACCAGATCCACAGACTAACTCTCACTACTGGAACAATGACTGAGTCTAGCAGCTGTGGCCGATCAGACAGAGAGAGTGAAACTAATAAGAAATACATTAGACTTTAAAAAAAGGTCTTGTTATAGTGTAAATATGCAAATAAGCAACATTTGTGACCCTGGAGCACAAAACCAGTCTTATTGAGATGTATGCATCATCTGAAAGCTGAATAAATAATATTTCCATTGATGTATGGTTCGGACAATATTTGAAAATCTGGAATCTGAGAGTGCAAAAAAATCTAAATATTGAGAAAATACAATACATAACATACAATTTATAATAATTATAGTAATAATAAAAAAAATATTTTTGATGCAAGAACATTTTATTATTTGAATTAAAGACTACTTATTTTAACAGTTGCAAAAACTAATAAGAAATAAATTAGAATAAGGCTGCACTTTATTTTAAAATGTTCTCGTTATAGCGTAAATACACAAATAAGCACAAGTTTTATTAATAATGTACTTACTATAGAATAAGAGTTTGGTTTAAGTTAGTTGTTATATGTATCCATAATTTATTAAAGAACACTGTAAAATTTGATAAAGCATTGTCTAAAAATAAATAATGATATTTTGTATAAATCAATACATGTATATAATTAATACAATGTATAATACTAATAATATAATTATTTTTAATGCAAGAAATTAAGATCTAATAAAATGTACCTATGCCTTAATAATAATAAAACCTCTACATAAGTACAATATGACCCGTTTAAGAGCACGTGTCATGCTTTATATCTAGTCCATAATTGACTGATACAGATAGTGTTTCGTGGTCTCCGACAGTGGAGCGGAGTCATGTGTGTGTAATAAAGTCATGTGTGTGTAATAAAGTCATGTGTGTGTAATAAAGCCATGTGTGTGTAATAAAGTCACGTGTGTGTAATAAAGCCATGTGTGTTTAATAAAGTCACGTGTGTGTAATAAAGCAATGTGTGTGTAATAAAGTCATGTGTGTGTGTGTGTGTGTGTGTGTAATAAAGCCATGTGTGTGTGTAATAAAACCATGTGTGTGTAAAAAAGTCATGTGTGTGTGTGTAATAAAGTCATGTGTGTGTAATAAAGTCATGTGGGTGTAATAAAGTCATGTGTGTGTAATAAAGCCATGTGTGTGTAATAAAGTCGTGTGTGTGTGTAATAAAGTCATTTGTGTGTAATAAAGCCATGTGTGTGTAATAAAGCCATGTGTGTAATAAAGCCATGTGTGTTCATACCTTGCTGTAGTAGAGAATATGACAGACGTCTCTGATGATGTTGGGCAGCTCGACTATTTTCTCTCTGCACTCCTGGAACTGAGCAGCGACGCTATAGCACCTACAGACGTGCCCGCACACCTGAACACACACACATATAATCACCTCCCGACAGCACTGTGTCCTCACCTCTCTTCACATGATGTATGTGACTGTACCTGCACTGCCATGTCCTCGGGTCTGCTGGAGGCGGTGAGCACAGACACACAGCGGGACAGAGCCTCCATCAGCATCTACAACACACAACCCTCATCAACACGCCGCTCTGACAGGTGTGTGTAGGGCTGGTTTACATTACATTATATCACAAAACTTGTTTTTGCAGCTTGTTGACATGTAACTGAGCCACTGCATAAATCAGTGCAAATAGTTTTCAGTTAGATTACATTCGTTTTAAAACACACAGAATCATAATTTCTGCTCATTTATTATTGATTGCTAAAGGTTTCAAGAAATTAAAAATCTTTATACACTTTCATAAGTGGGTGTTTTATTTTATTTCACCATGTTTTATTGTTATTAAATTCTGTGTTGTAGCATGTCTAATTTAGTTCATTCAAATTTATTCTTGAAAATAGGCTTATGATATGTTTTCTTTTTCCTCTGTGTTCTGTATCTGGTTATGCATAAAATATTAATTTAATTTATTATTAAATAACTATTTATTTAGGCAAACAAAGGGGGTTACTATTAATATTGTGTGATCATTACTGAAATAAATGAATGTTTAATAATTTTAATAGTAGCAGTATGTACATTCTGCTGAACAATATTAATATATTTCTGCCGCAGTGTCTCCAAGTTTAACAGGACTTTTATTTTGACGGGTGGCCGTGAATATTTCTGCGGGTATATGATATGAGGCTAGTTTAGACTTTTATTTTGACGGGTTGCCATGAATAGTTCTGTGTGTATATATGATACCAGGCTAGTCTAGACTTTTATTTTGACGGGTTGCCGTGAATAGTTCTGTGTGTATATGATACGAGGCTAGTCTAGACTTTTATTTTGACGGGTTGCCGTAAATAGTTCTGTGTGTATATGATAAGAGGCTAGCTTAGACTTTTATTTTGACGGGTTGCCGTGAATAGTTCTGTGTGTATATGATACGAGACTAGTTTAGACTTTTATTTTGACGGGTTGCCGTGAATAGTTCTGTGTGTATATGATACGAGACTAGTTTAGACTTTTATTTTGACGGGTGGTCGTGAATATTTCTGTGTGTATATGATAAGAGGCTAGTTTAGACTTTTATTTTGACGGGTGGCCGTGAATAGTTCTGCGTGTATATGATACGAGGCTAGTTTAGACTTTTATTTTGACGGGTTGTCGTGAATAGTTCTGTGTGTATATGATACGAGGTTAGTCTAGATTTTTATTTTGATGGGTTGCCGTGAATAGTTCTGTGTGTATATGATACGAGGCTAGTCTAGACTTTTATTTTGACGGGTTGCCGTGAATAGTTCTGTGTGTATATGATATGAGGCTAGATTAGACTTTTATTTTGACGGGTTGTCCTGAATAGTTCTGTGTGTATATGATACGAGGCTAGTTTAGACTTTTATTTTGACGGGTTGCCGTGAATAGTTCTGTGTGTATATGATACGAGACTAGTTTACACTTTTATTTTGACGGGTTGTCGTGAATATTTCTGTGTGTATATGATACGAGGCTAGTTTAGACTTTTATTTTGACGGGTGGCCGTGAATAGTTCTGCGTGTATATGATACGAGGCTAGTTTAGACTTTTATTTTGACGGGTGGCCGTGAATAGTTCTGTGTGTATATGATAGGAGGCTAGTTTAGACTTTTATTTTGACGGGTTGTCGTGAATAGTTCTGTGTGTATATGATACGAGGCTAGTTTAGACTTTTATTTTGACGGGTTGTCGTGAATAGTTCTGTGTGTATATGATACGAGGCTAGTTTAGACTTTTATTTGACGGGTTGTCGTGAATAGTTCTGTGTGTATATGATACGAGGCTAGTTTAGACTTTTATTTTGACGGGTTGTCGTGAATAGTTCTGTGTGTATATGATACGAGGCTAGTTTAGACTTTTATTTTGACGGGTTGTCGTGAATAGTTCTGTGTGTATATGATACGAGGCTAGTTTAGACTTATTTTGACGGGTTGCCGTGAATAGTTCTGTGTGTATATGATACGAGGCTAGTTTAGACTTATTTTGACGGGTTGCCGTGAATAGTTCTGTGTGTATATTATATGAGGCTAGTTTAGACTTTTATTTTGACGGGTTGCCGTGAATAGTTCTGTGTGTATATGATATGACGCTAGTTTAGACTTTTATTTTGACGGGTTGTCGTGAATAGTTCTGTGTGTATATGATATGACGCTAGTTTAGACTTTTATTTTGACGGGTTGTCGTGAATAGTTCTGTGTGTAGTTGATATGAGGCTAGTTTAGACTTATTTTGACGGGTTGTCGTGAATAGTTCTGTGTATATGATACGAGGCTAGTTTAGACTTTTATTTTGACGTGTTGCCGTGAATAGTTCTGTGTATATGATACGAGGCTAGTTTAGACTTTTATTTTGAAGGGTTGACGTGAATAGTTCTGTGTATATGATACGAGGCTAGTTTAGACTAACTGGATTCCAGCTGGTTAATGTGAACACATGCTGACCTCGATGCCGTTCTCCCGCCGCAGCTCCTCGGCGTTCAGCGCTGAACAGTTGACCGTGTGGAAGGCCAGCTCAGCGGCGGCCGGTAACAGCGCCGAGGTCTTGGAGAACAGCTGCTGGTCACCCGTCTCCATCATGATGGTCTTAATTAGCATGGGGTATCCGGCGTATTTATACGGCTCCAGTTCTGAGGAGAGAGAGGAGGCAGTCAGCGGCGGAGGATCAGGAGCGTGTGTCTGAGAGGAGCGTGTCGGCTAACCCTGCTTGTGTCTGTTGAACAGAATACTCTGGGCTTTGAGGATCAGGATGACGTTCTCTGGGTCAGGACCGTCCACAATACGGGCCGATTTGGTGCAGAGGAACTCGTAGGCCTTGTTGACCTTCTCAAACATGTCCTGAACACACACACACACAGCGAGACGGGTCAGAGTTCATCACTCGTTTGCTCTTAACGAGACTCATTAAGTACGTACCCTGCCCTCCGGATTCTTGTCTGGATGGTATTTCTGGGCCAATCTGAAATACGCTTTCCTGATCTTACTCTCGTCATGCCTTTAAAAGCACACACACAAATCATCAAACGACAACGATTAGAGTTAATTAACACGCTTCTCAGATGCTGCAGCGTCACATGAGAAGCCAAAAATGGAGTCATATACAAATACAAGTCTTAAAGGTACAGAACGAATAACGTTTTTTTATTCTTAAGAGTCAGAATGGGGTGAAATGATCATGTGACACTAAACTATGACCGGTTTTAATACATGTAATGATTCTGGAGCCTCGTCGATCCTAATGTTACTGAACCCGAGTGGCTGGAAAACCATGTTGTAGTTCATGCGATAGCTCTTAATTAGTTTAAGTCGTATCTAGCAGATAGAAGCGTTGTGGTAAAATTGGGCGAATGAATGTAACTGAAGTGTGGAGTACCTCAAGGCTCTGTATTTAGGAAGAGTTTCGGTTCAGTGTTAGGACGAGATGGTGTTTAACTTTTTAAAATTCAATGAAAATAAAACTTAATTATGTTTTTGGTCCACTCAGCAATCAGACTAATTCTTGGCTGCTTGTCTAAGTACTTGTATATGAAAAGCCAATAAGTTCTTGCTTTTTAATTTGAGACTTGAAGCCCTTTCTTTCTGTAGAGACTTGATCGAAAGCGTGATCATATTACTCCTATCCGGTCTTCTGAATTTAATATAACTTTAAAAAGAAAGTCTGAATGTGTTACGGAGACATTAGTGATTACTGAGATCATCTGTCCAGCTTCGTTTAGTGGTTCCGTTAACATTTCTGTTAGAAGCTCGTTTATTAGCTTGGGAGATTTATTCTCAGATATGTGTTAGTTTTATGTTATCGTTGTTATGTTATGCTTGATTTATGTCTATGCCCATTTTTATTATTGTATTTGATGTACAGCACTTCGGTTATATTGAAACGTGCTTTATAAATGTGACCCCGGAGCACAAAACCGGTCATAAGGGTCCATTTTTATACATCATCTGAAAACTGAATATATAAGATTTCCCTTGATGCATGATTTGTTATGATCGGACAATATTTGAGGGTGCAAACAAAATCTAAATATTGAGAAAATCACCTTTAAAGTTGTTCAAATTAAGTTCTTAGCAATGCATATTACTAATCAATAATATACTAAATATCTTCATGGAACATGATCTTAATGATTTTTGGCATAAAATAAAAAAGTATAATTTTGAGCCATACAATGTATTGTTGGTTATTGCTACAAATATAGCTGTGCTGTTATGACTGTACTCCAGGGTCACATATAATTAATTCAAGTGCACAAATAAAGTACTACACGTGATGGGACTCACTGTCCCTGTCCCTTAGGGAGGTTCAACACTTCATAGGCGTCATCCACGGACATAGACGGCGGCTTCTTCTCCACCTCTCTCTTCCAGGCGTCCAGGGTGTCCTTCAGCAGCTTCACCTGCAGGGGGCGACAGTCACAGAGGCATTACAGCGAGGGACGGAGCGGGTCAGTTCGGCTCTGAACGAGTGTGTGGTGCGCACCGGGTCTCGTATGGGCCAGTCGGGGAAGCGTGTGGAGTCACACAGGTGCCGCAGGTAATAGATGTTGCAGAAGAGCTCGTTGTCCAGCTGAGGGAAGCTGAGCACAGGAATGGGGCAGTACTGATAGAGAGCGCGAGTGTTGCTCTGCAGACGAGGACTGAAGTCTGCTAGATGAGCGGCGATCTTCTCGATCATCCTTCGCCTGTCAACACACCATCAACAACTAGCATGAAGGAGCGGTCTTCTGGGCTAATTCAGCACGCTTACCTTTGGGGAGTTAACTCATATAAACATAAACACATGTTTGGTATTGGAATATACAAGAAATGTGAACAGAGAAAATATTATTTTTTTGTACATTTGATGAATTACTAAAATTGTAAAAATGAAAGAATTAAAACGACAGACATTTACAAACAACAAAAACATAAAAATGCTACAACAACATTTCTAAATGATTTACTAATCTGAAAGCATAAAATATTAAATAAAATCAAATTCAAAATATTAAGAATAGCTATGATAGTATCTCAATAAACCCAAAGGTTTATTTCATCTCAAATATCTTAAATTTTTAGAGAAAAAAAAAAAATTATGTAACATTAAATATTAAACATGAAAGCCAAAAACATACAAATAAATTCTAATTCGAAATATTAGCCAAAATTACAAAAGCAAAAAATCTAATGGTAATATAAATAATTTAAACCTTACTAGATAAAGATATATTAAAGTTGTACAAAACCCAGAAACAAAAGAAAAAATTATGTACAATATTACATATTAAGCATGAAAGCTGAAAACATAACAATAAAATCTAATTCAACATATTAAGTATAATAGCAATAGTAACCAAAAATATAATTGTAATTTACATAAAAAAAAAAAATAGTTTGCTTGTGTTTTTTAAATATAGTTTCAGTTTTTGTACATTTGATTTACTAAAACTATAAAAAATAAAGAATTAAAACCACATAGACATTTACAAACAACGACATTTCTAAAATTGTACCTAAACTGAAAACATTAAAATCTAATTAATTATATTAACAATAGCTATGATAGTATCTCAATGACACGAATAACAAAGGTTTATTTAATTTTACATAATTTTTTTCTTTGTTTCTCTAAAAATGAAAGAGAATTTTTTAGAGAAACAAAGAAAAAAAATGATGTAAAATATTAAATATGAAAGCCAAAAACATAAAAATAAAATCTAATTTCAAATATCAGCCACAACTATAAAAGTAAGCAAAAAATCTAATGGTAATTTATATAATTTAAACCTTAATTTTTTAATATAGTTTCATATTTTAGTGTTTAGCATTCATAAAGAAATTAAAGTTGTACAAAACCCAGAAACAAAGGAACAAATGATTTAAAATATTACATATTAAGCTGAAAACATAACAATAAAATCTAATTCAACATATTAACCAAAACTATAATAGCAATTTAAATAATTTAAAACAAAGTTTTTTTGTTTGTTTGATGGTGTTTTTTAAATATAGCTTCAGTTTTTAGTGCAAAGACAAGCTGAAGTGTTACAACCCCCCCGCTGACCTCATCTCGGCGCTCCAGATGGCTTCCGGCGTGTCGAACTCTCCCAGGAATATCTCGGAGAACCGCTCGGCCTCGTAGTTCTCCAGGTAACACACCATGGCCTCCGGCAGCATCGAGCCCAACACACTCCTCTGAACGATGTCCAGACCTTTAGCCTGCGGGTCATCACCAGAACACGGTCAAACACGCTCAGACTCACTCTTATTCATCGACAGGCTCGTTTGTCTGCAGCTTTACCTCCTCGGATTTAAAGGCCTGCTTCAGGTGAGTGTATTTGAGGAACCTGCAGAGACCAACAGAGGTTTATCATAAACATAACAGGCATTTCTCTGCAGCACATCATCAGGATTGAAACCGTGATCAGGTGTGGGTGGTACCGAGCCACGGGCAGCACGTTGGAGCCGGTGTACATCATGATGAAGAAGAAGACTCCGGTCAGGTAGAGCCGCTGCAGGTTCGGGTTATCCTGCATCACCAGGTACAGCAGGTTAGCTGCCTTCTCCACCAGGATGGGGTCAAAGGTCAAGAGCAGCTGCGAATGAGAGCAGAACTGGAGTCAAAGCGGAGTAATAAGGACTGTTTTACACAGGTGCGTGATCTGTACCTGGACGATGTGCGGCAGACAGGTGCTGTCACTTATGAGCCGCTTCACCTTTGGTAAAGGCCGGATGATGGCATTATCTTGGTCCCTAAACACAGAGATAAACATATTTCAACAGGTGAAGATGTCTTAGGATATGATCAGATGATTATAGAACTTTTCTTCAGAAGTAGAAGTTTTTACACACTTCTGCATTTATTTTTGCCACTAATAATATTTTGTTATTTAACACAATGGCATTCATATGGGATCCTAACGAAGCACGTTTCCACCACGGAATAAAACTAATAAAAAAAGGTTGTTGCAACTTTTTATCTCACAACATTTTCTCAGAATTGCAAGAGAAAAAAGTCATAATTGTGAGAAAAAAGTCATAATTGAGAGAAAAAGTCATAATTGTGAGAAAAAGTCATAATTGAGAGAAAAAAAGTCATAATTGTGAGAAAAAAAGTCATAATTGTGAAAAAAAAGTCATAATTGTGAGAAGAAAAAAAGTCATAATTGTGAGAAAAAAAGTCATAATTGTGAGAGAAAAAAAGTCATAATTGTGAAAAAAAAGTCATACTTGTAAAAAAAGTCATAATTGTGAGAAGAAGAAAAAATTGTGAGAAAAAAGTCATAATTGTGAAAAAAAAGTCATAATTGTGAGAAGAAAAAAAATGTGAGAAAAAAAGTCATAATTGTGAGAAAAATTCAGAATTGTGTGAAAAAAGTCATAATTGTATAAAAAAGCCATAATTACAAAAAAATTATAATCATAATTGCGAGAAAAAAATGAGTCATAATTGTGAAAAAAGTCAATTGTGAGAGAAAAAAAAAAAATTGTGAGAGAAGTCATAATTGGGAAAAAAAATAAATAATTGTGTGAAAAAAGTCATATAATTGTGAAAAAAGTCATAATTGTGAGAAGAAAAAAAATAATTGTGAGAAAAAAAGTCATAATTGTGAAAAAACAAAATCATTGTGAGAAAAAAAGTCATAATTGTGAGAAAAAAATTATAATTGTGGAAAAAAAATTATAATTGTGAGAGAAAATTCATAATTGTGAGAAAAAAAAATCATAATTGTATAAAAAAAGCCATAATTACAAAACAAATAATAATCATAATTGCGAGAGAAAAAAGTCATAATTGTGAAAAAAAAGTCATCGTTGTGAGAAAGAAAAGTCATAATTGTGAAGAAAAAGTCAAACCAATATGTATTCAGACCATAATTTCTCACATGATCACAGTGTATTCACTATAGTTTAGAAAATGGTAATAAAATATGATAAGAACAAACTCCTCTTGATAACATCAGATTACTTTGATAGAAAGATATGTAACGAATAGCTGTTAAATTTAAGAACACAATTAGATAAAACCAATTTAGCTCCAATCACCAAGCAATGCTTCGCTTAGTTCACATTGTGTGTAAAACGATCACATTAACAATTAAAGAGAAAGCACACGCTCAGGTCAAAGTGTCCTGTGTCAGAGTTTAATTAATTCTCGCTATCCTCCCTTACACAAACGAACTATAGTGTCCAGCACCCACTAGTACATTAACGGAGACGGTACCGGCTGGGGAAGTACGAGCACATGCTGATGAGCATGTTGAGGACGAGCGTGGCCAGATCCGTCTCGTTCATCACGGCCTGTCCTGTGGCCAGCAGACTCCACTTCAGCTGCGGGATGGCCTGCAGCGGCCGCCAGCCGTCCATGCCCTGAGCCCAGCAGCGTGTCTTAGCCGTCAGGGTCCCGGCGCTCCAGAACTCCTGCATCTGAACACACCGACGGACCGAGAGGTTAACGCCGGATCTGCTCCACACGCCGCTGCAGCTGCGCGGAGAACACACTCACCTCCTCGAAGCTGAACGGCCCTCTCCTCTCTTTATCTGCGTTACCGAAGTACCACTCCTTCTCGCTCTCGCGCTTCATATCGGCGCCGCCTCCAACACGTTACTCTGGAAACACCGAACACATCCCATCCTCAATTTGATAAAGTCTTCACGGTCAGCTCAGTTTAACGGGAGTTTAATGTATAATACGTGTGTGTTGTGCGCACACACCTGCAGTGGGACGGTGGCTCGGTTGGTGTGAAGGTGAGCGAGGGTGAGCAGATCCACTAATATACGCACTCCGTTACAGTCCATCATCTCCTTCACATTTTTCTGTTTGAATAGCAAAATCACAAAAGCCTTTACAAGACACACTGTATGTGGAGTTGTAGCTGTCAAATTGGCTGAAAAACTCAAATTTTGTAATAAAAATACCAATATTTGAATTCAAAAAAGCATAATTTCTTCTGTAAGAAGGGGAAAAAAGCGGTTGCCTTCTCTCCTGAGGCCACAAGATGGCGCTTGGAGCTAAATATTAACGTACTAATGCAATTAAAAACACGACTATCTTTTGAAAAAAGTGCTTAATCTTTCAAAACAATTAAAAACAACAAGCATCATGCATAGTTTAACACAAAGTACCGAAAGCCAATCACAAAGGGAGTGATTTTAATTTAAAAACACGAGACCTGTTTTGTAAAAGTTGAGCTTGCATTAATTTGACATGCTTTCTAAACATGCGAGACGCGGGAGCAACGCTGATAGACGTCTATAGAAAATGTGTTGTGTTTCAGTTGAGGTAAACTGCTCTTTTATTGGGCTCTGGAGAGGATATAAAAGCATTAAAATGCAACTACATCATCATCATCACATCTCATGCTCCACAGACACACACCGCACATCTAACATGCATTCAAATGTGTATTTTAATTTTAAATCCGATGTAATTAGACAGCCCTAATCAGCATCATGTCCCAGACCTTGTTGAGAATGAGCTTGTTGATGAAGAGGATGAGTCTGTCTCTCTCCAGCTTGTCTGTACACTGCAAAAACAACACACATCAGTTAACCACGTGACGTCCAGACGTCCAGACGTGACCCGGCGCCGGACACTGACCCGGTCCAGCATGCCCACGATGTACTTGGTGTCAGCGAAGGGTCCGATCTCCTCGCAGCACCTCCCGTAGACGATGGCGAGCGCTTGCAGACACAGACACTTCATGGCCACTTTAGGAGTCAGCAGAAAGCGATGGTAGAGCTCGTTAAAGAACTCGTACCTGCGGAGAGAGACGGATGATGAGGAGAACACACACACAGCAGATGAAGACCGCTCGGCGTCTGTGTTCAGAAACATACGATCTCTTGATGGCGGCAGACTCCTCGTTCTCATCTTCCTCCAGCAGCAAGCGCAGGTAATAATCTCCGATCTTAATCTCGTCAGAGAGGCACTCGTACTTCACCTGGACACAGCACAGATATATGCACTGCAGATATACTAGTACTTACTGATGTGGAAGTTTCAGTTAATATTATTATTATTATTAGGGGTGTAATGGTACTCAAACATGACTGTTCGGTAGTAGTAGTAGTGTATATTTATTTAATGCCATGTCAGCATTTTAGGCTATTTTCATGGCAAAAACTATTACAAAATACAATAAATACCAGCAAAAAAAGCCAGAATTGAGAAAAAAAATCAGATTTGCAAGAAAAATCAGATTTGCGATAAAAAAGTCATAATTGAGAGAAAAAAAAATCATAATTGTGAGAAAAAAATCATAATTGCGAGAAAAATAATCATAATTGCCAGACAAAAATCATAATTGCAAGCCAAAAAATCCGAATTTGCGAGAAAGAAATCTGAATTGCAAGAAAAAGTCATAATTGAGAAAAAAAAATCATAATTGCGAGAAAAAAGTCAGAATTGTGATATTTATTTAATGCCATGTCAGCATCTTAGGCTATTTTCATGGCAAAAACTATAAAAAAATACAATAAAAACCAGCAAAAAAAGCCTGAATTGCAAGAAAAAAGTCAGATTTGTGAGAAAAAAGTCCCGTGCATCCCTATGGTGTTGCGAGCGCGGACCTCGAACTCCTGGTGGTTCCAGGAGATGACGCTAGCGCTGCCCAGCTCGCGGTCCACACCGAAGGAGCGCATCTCTCCCTCCAGAGCGTCCCGCAGCTCCTCGCGCGTCTTCAGGTTCCAGATCAGGTTCGGCCGAGCGTGGTCCAGCTGGAACCTGCACACACACACACGAGCGTCACACACTCCACGCACACACACACACACACACACACACACACACACACACACACACACACACACACACACACAGCCCCTCGGACAGAACAAGCTCGTTACTTGTAGTAGAACAGCTCCAGTTGGACTCGATCTTGATGCGCTGCCGTCTCTTCCTCAGGATCACGGCTTCTGGTTTGTGTTCTGCAATCAGTGAAGCGGCACGCAGTCAAATATTCTGAAAATAATGCTGGTTTATATGATCTATGACGGGATGTGAGGATAATGTGACGACACCAGAGCGGTGATATGAAGATATGATCCTGCTCTAAAAACTGAAGACATGGATGCCATCTGATCTAATACAGTCACTCACGTTACATGAGACACAGTGAGAGAGAGAGAGAGTCTCTGATGGGATAAAACTACTCACCAGGTTATTCCTGTCCTGCTGCATTGATTGACAGCCGATGGGAGGGGCAGAGATAAGAGAGGTTATAGGTCAACCAATCACAGCAGCTGCTTTAACAAACACTGAGAATCTCAATCAAGCTGGCTTTGGGCGGCAGGAACGTTAATTAGCGTGAGAGCGAAGAAACCATGATGATGATACCAAAGCTGTGCCTTCATCTGCAGCTCATGCTTCACATCAACAAATCATAATTCATCTCGGGTTTGAGATTACAGCAATAAATGCTTTATTATTGTTTTGGTGGAGGTTCATATGAGCAACGGCTAGAATTTGATTCATTTTTATTTATTTTAAAGGGGATCTGTTATGCTCAGATGTAACATAAGTCTCTGATGAGTGAGTATGTGAAGTTTTAGCTCAAAATACATCACAGATAATTTTCTATAGCTTGTTAAAATTGCCACTTTTAGGGTGCGAGCGCAAACACGCTGATTTTGAGTGTGTTGCTTTAAATGCAAATGAGCTGTTGCTCGCGGAGAAGAGGGCGGAGCTTCGAGAGCTCAGCTCCAGTGTTGCCAGATTGGGCGGTTTTGAATTCGCTTGTGCGGGTGATAATATTGACTTGGGCGGGTGGACAACACCGGGGCTGGTTTGGGGTCAGTTTGCCGGTTTTCAAACATATAAATCATATAGGCTAATTGGTTAACATACAAGATACAATAATTAGATCATTAGATCTCCAGCAAGCCATGTTTGAGTGTTTATTATTAGTAAAGACCAGAGAAACCCAACAGAGCCTGTATTGAAGAAGCATGGCACATCATAACCCAAGCCATAAAGATCAGCAGGTCCAGAACAGAACAGCCCGATTAAACAGCACTAACAAGTGACGGAGCAGCAGACGTCACTCACCTCCTGAGTGATGCCCATCTTATCTCTCCAGTGCATCAGCACAACATCAGCCTTGTCTTTGGCGAACTTCTCCACCTCTTTAGCAGCTTTACCCGCCATACGCTGCCACTCCGGGACTTTATTCCTGCCAAACTGGTCCTGCACAAAAACATGAATGGACTGGATTAGTGGTACTACAGTCTATAGATTATGAGAGTCTGAGATCTCAAACCCAGAACCCAGTTGTTTTCCAGACCAAAACAAAAGGAGCACGCGTGTCAAAGTTACTGGCTGTGTGAGTATGTGCACGTTAGCTTAATATCTATAAACATATTCTATGTTCATGCTTAAACGAGACATTATGCCGTTATTTACAATATAAGTCCGCAGAATGTGTCTGGCTGTTTTCGTGCATGTCTCTTTAAATGCAAATGAGCTGCTTATCCCCGCCCCTTTTCCTGAACAGAGCTAAACACATCTGTTTCGGTTCTAATCACCGTGTTTATTGCACCGAAATCATGCGTTTTATATTAGTTTAAACTCCTGATATAGACGCACAGAAAGTGAAGTGAAGGTAAAAACACACGAGGTACAAAAGCAGTCCGTTATGTCTGTGAAGGTAATAAATCATGTTTATATTAGATACAGTACTGCACTGCTCTGTCGTCTCCTCTGAGGCTGGGACACTAGATAGTGTTCACTGGTGGCTCATACCGTGGCGAGCTTGACGTTGTCTCGTATGTGCATCCGGTCCACGTCTCTCTCAGGCACGGGGTCAGCGCTGTCCAGATACGCCAGCAGACCGCTGGGCTAAAGCACACACAGCGATCGAACACGTCAGTGCTGGTTCTAGAAGAACAGCGTGAGTGAGTGAGTGAATGTGTGCGTCCGCTCACCAGGATCCTCTTCAGCAGGTTCAGAGCGGTGGCGGGGAGCTGCGGCACAAAAACACCAGATGGGTGAGATGATGCCTGCGTGTGATGATTATGAGTGCAGACAGGAGGACATGCGTGCGATCTCGGGCTGGAGGTGCCTGTTCTGGTATGGTGGAGGTGCTGGTCAGCGCTGACCGTGAACATGGGTGGGGGGAGGGGGAGGGGGTGGTGAGAGCGCCTCAGCAGAGCCAGCTTCCTGCATCTTGGAGGAGATCTCCTTCTTCCTCCTGACAGACGAGACGCGCTGGGATCAGACAGAGAGAGAACAACACGGACACGCAGAGGAACCGGACTCACCTCGATGATGGCCTTCATGATCAGCCCCGCGCCTTTGACGATGGCCATCGACGGATGCTGCGAGAGAACACACAGCTGCTCGATCAGAGATGCACTGCACTGGTTAGAAGTCAGTCAAATATGGGATGTAAAGGCTATGCGTGTGAATCCTGCGGTTAGGACTGAAGCGCTACATGAGGATCTCCAGAACTGCTCTGAGTCATATCATACACACAACGGCAGCCCGTCAAAATAAGAGTCCTGTTTAACTGGAATAAATGTGTCAGAAATATATCATTGTGCAGTAGTAGAATGTGCGTACTACTAATACTACTAATAATTATTAAAACATATTTTTAAAGAAATAATCAAATTTTTTTGTGTCATTAAAAAAAGTTTGTTTGCATTTGATTATGCCTATATAAGTTTTAATACACAATACAGAATTTCTAGAAGAAACTAAACATGTAATAGGGCTATTGTCAAAATTAATTTAATAAATTAAGTTGTTTTTATGCATTCAGAGAATTAGATATGCTTAAACACAGTATTTGGTAAAAAAAAAATTAACGAACGTGAGAGAAAAATAAATAAAAATCATAGGTCCCTAAAAATATTAATATTGTATTAAAAAAATTACATACATTTTTTTTATAATTTTCATATTTTTTTTTATATAAAATTGCATAGGTCCCTAAAATAAAAAATAAATATATTAATTATTAAACCTAACGTGAGAGAAAAAAAACTAATAATTTCATAGGTCCCTAAAAAAAAAAAAATGCTTCTTAAAAAAAATTACATTTTTTTTTTATAAAATTGCATAGGTCCCTAAATTGTTTTAAAAATAACTAGAATTACATTAAAAAATATATATATTAATTATTACCGTTCGTTAAAAATTTATAGTTTCATAGGTTCCTAAAAATAAAATATTTTATATTAATTTAATTACATAAGAATAATAATATTAACTTTTCATAAAAAAACAAATTATAAAATTACATAATTATTTTTTTTTTAAATAAAATTGCATAGGTCCCTAAAAAAAATAGAGCACTAACTTTCTATTCATCTGTGAATCCTGAAAACTAAAATTAATCAGTTTCCACTAAAATTAATCAAATGTTTCTCGAGCAGCATATTATTATGATTATTAAGATAATGTGACACTGAAAACACAGTAATACATGACAGTTTAACACATAGAAAACATCTGTTTTAGATTCTAATAATATTTGTGATCAAATAAACACCGCCTCGGGGAACAGAAGAGCTACATGTGACCCCTGACCTGGAAGAGCTTGAAGAGTGTCCGTCCGTCGGCGGCCACCATCTCCAGCAGCATGTCAAACTGCTGGCCCTCGGTGGTCTCGCTGTAAGGAGCGCAGAGGGCGAAGGTCAGGAAGTCCAGCAGCGAGCTGATCACTAGCGCTCCCGTGCCGTGCTCCTGATGAAACAAACACAGCGAGCGAGTGAGCTACACGCCGCGCGGTCCTCAGCAGAGCTACAGGCCTGAGACGCACCACGTTACTGATGAACTTCTCCAGCAGGTTCTCCAGGAACTTCTTGGAGGACAGCAGCGAGGCTTTGTTCAGCTGCTCGTGCCGCAGGTCGTAGTCGTCGTGCATGGGCTGCAGAAGCACACAGGTCATGATACGGACTGTACTGTGAGTCTACAGCAGGGTTAGCGCGCGTCACTTACACACATCAGAGCACACAGCATGTCTATCGCCGCATGGATCACGCCGTTGTTGTTCCTCTTCAGTGCTTTCACCGTTTTCACTCCCAACTTCTCTCGAAACCTGCAACACACACACATACAATTATTGAACAAAAATAATAATTATATGTGACCCTGGAGCACAAAACCAGTCCATTTTGAGAAATGTTTTGAGATTTCTGACAATATTTGAGTATCTGAGGGTGCAAAAAAATCTAAATATTGAGAAAATCATCTTTAAAGTTGTTCAAATTAAGTTCTTAGCAATGCATATTAATACGTTTTGATATATTTACGGTAGGAAATATCTTCATGGAACATGATCTTAATATCTAATGATTTTTGGCATAACAGAAAAAATTATAATTTTGAGCCATTCCAATACTTTGTTGGTTATTGCTGTAATATAAATTATGGACTGCTTTTGTGCGGCTGCGGGACACCATATAATTATAGACAAAAATAAAATAATCCATTCAATATTTGCATGTTCAATACAAACACCGGATGAATGCTAGATGTATAAACAGTGTACAGGAGCACAGCTACTCAATTCATACATCTCAGTGACCCAGAAATACTGATATATGAGAGAGAGAGAGAGAGAGAGAGAGAGAGAGAGAGAGAGAGAGCGAGAGTGAGCGGAGGGGTGTAAAGCGTTTAAACGAGGACAATAGCAAAGCAAATGGTGTCAGACAGGCGAGCTTATGGAGAGACAGAAATGAGACAGAACAGGGGTACACTGAGATATATGGACTAATATTTACATTGCAGCTTCGAGTCCAGCCATGGGACCAGACCTTAGAACAACAGAGCTTTATTAAACCAGCGGCCCGCATCAGACAGATCAGTCAGCTCAACACTACATCACTCTTCTCAGAGCTATACAAATGTTAGAGTTAGACACTTTGACAATATGTGAATGATGACCGTGACGAGAAAAGTATGATACAGCCATATGTCGGCACATGTGACGCTCATATCGCGAGGAGCCAGTCACACACATGTGCTTTTGTGTTGACGAATATGCGACGGAAGGAGAAAAACACGTTTGAATATATGAGCGGTGTGTTAGCATGCAGGCTCGTACTTTGGCAGCTGTGTGAAGGCCTGGAAGCCGGCTTTGGACGCCACCAGACGCCTGAGGGCCTGGAACTGGGCCTCCAGCTCAGAGTTGGGCCCCGGCAGATCCACATCTTGAGATAAGAGCGCCAGGACGGCATTGTTGATCAGTTTCTCTTTGTTCTCTGAGAACAGACCCTACAGAGGAAGAATAGAGGGGATGAAACACGGACGGCACACACACACCTCACACACACACACACACACACACACGCGTACGTGCACACACACAACACCACAACTCTCTCTCGCACTCTCTCACTCGCTCACGCACTACTCTCACATTCTCTCACACACCACTCTCTCGCACACACTCTCTCGCACACACACTCTCGCGCACCAACACACAACACCACTCATATCGCGCAACACACACACACACTCCTCGCGCACACACACACACACACACACTCTCGCACTCTCTCGCACTCACT